>JAMLFT010011722.1:0-10887 GCA_026544285.1 Pachyrhizus erosus | reverse complement strand
TAAAATATTAATTTATTATAAATTTTAATTATAATATAATTATATATTTAGAAAGGTTTATTTATTATAAATTTTAATTATACAAAATATACATTTATTTTGCTAAATGCATAGACTAAAATATTATTTTCAATTAATTTGTACAAACAAATTAGAAAATTAAATAGATAACTAAGTTGTTTAAATTTGATGTCTCATTCTTATAACTTTTAAAAGGTATTATTTTTCAAATACTCATATTTTCAATTTTTTTAAAATTGTTCAATATTTTAATCTCAATTTGCATTTAAATTGTAACTAGAATAATTTTCGTCCAATTACAGGGTGGGCAAAGTAAAAACACAATGAAGCAGCATCCTATTTTATTTTTATTATTATATATATCAATCTGTCAATAAAAGAGAGGGAGAGAAAATGCATAGCTGAATTTGATAGAAAGTTAATACTTGTGAGTATAATTAGTAGATGGATGGTTTTTATATAAGTAATTATCATAACAGAAACAAAATGGTTGTTTAATGAAATCATTATCATATAACGATTATTATTACTAGTTTTATCTGTATATGTGGCCAAAAATTAGTTTTTATAATTTTAAACTAAACTTGTTTATAAACTATATCCAATTACATTTTATAATTCTGTATTTTATTAAATATTATATATTATTAAAGAATTAGTTAAATTAATTAAAATGTATAAATTATTATAAATTTTTATATCGAAATTCAACTCATCCCTTTAAACTAAAAAAGTATTATATATTAATAACTAATTGTTTTTTATAATTTAGAATGATAATTAAAATAATTTTCAAACCATAGATTAATATATTTAAGTGCTAACTTATTAGAGTAATACTTATGATAAAAAGTGAAGATTTATTAATATAATTAATATTAATTGTAACATTATTTAATAATTTACATAATATGTGAATTTTATTGATTTTATTATTAAATTATAATTATATATTATTCTAATTATTTATATTAAATTTTATAAAAATTAAATATTAATAAAAAGTAAACAAATAATTTATATATTTTAAAAATATATTATATTAATTTTAATTTATATAAATAATATGTTAAACCATTTTTAATTAATATAAATTTTAAAAAAATTATATAATTAAAAGTTATTAAATAATATTATGATTAATTGATCTTCTTTGGTATATATAATATTATATATTGAAGTGCTTGTAACGATATTATTCTGTAAGATATAATAAGACGTACATCATACGGAATAAAAATTAAAAAGAAAATTGTAGAGTATGGCAAAATGTGAGTAACTCATTGCCACTTCATACTCTTAACTATCTGTTGCCATCCCCCGGCTTCATTGGCTTGCTTTTGATCACATTATTAAAGACATTCACCATTTTCTTCTTCTCCAAACCAGAAACACAGCTCTTTGACTACAGAAACACTACTTGGAGTAGGATCAGGTTCGGACTCTTTTCAAAAGTTTTTCTTGTTTTAACATAAGGTATTTCCTGCTCAAAAACCAAAATCTAAATAACTTTTTGTTTATAAAATAAAATATTTTTTATTTTATTTTTTTTAAGTTTTTTTAATTTAAAAATCTTAAATTTTTTATTTTAATTTCTAAATCAAAATTTAAAAAATGATATTTGAAAGACTAAAATTAAAACAAAATTTTTTAAGAAACTAAAATGAAAAGCTATCTATTTTATAAAAATTTAAAATTATTTAAACCTCACAAATATTATGATTTATTTAAAAAATTAACTTCCTTCTATATATATTTTACCATACATGCAAATTTAAAGATCAAATATTTAACTACATATTTTAAAAATAAACTTGTTAATTAATTATACCACACCATGTTAAGCTGTCAAAATATTTATCATGCAGTATGTGTTTGTTTAGACCAATTATACTTTCTAATATATGTTGATCATGAATCCTTGTGTCGTTATGGATTGCTGCAACAATAATACAAACACAACAATAGTTTATATCACAGAAATGGAAATTTTGATATTAAAATTTTCATGCAATATTAATAAGTCCCGTATTATCTCTTTTCATAAAAAAAAATCACAAATTTTAATAAATTTCATTTATTTAAAATATATGAAAAGAGACAAGCACAAGTTTTATATGACAACATCATGCCAAAATTTAACATAAAAAGATCCATTACAAACCATGACTATATAACAATGCACAAACCTCAAATATCGAGGAGATATCAATATCACAATTCGAAGAAAGAGATTCTCTCCAATTTTAAAATTTATTAAAAAACTAAAATTTCATGCAGTGATAAAATCTCTGGAGATTATTCATTCCACAGTATCATAGATATGATCCTAAAGAAATCGTCTACATTGTACACTCGGCTAGCAACATTTTGCTTCTAACTTGCAATTAAATTTCTTGGTTTCTAGCTATTCAGAACATGAGCAAGCTATACAGGACAAAATAGCATAAAAATATTAAAGCACAAAAACAAATGAAACCCGGAGCAGAAAAGGCATGTATATCAGCATATATATTACATAATTTATATAAGTGACTTCTATGTCTAGATTATTAAGTAGCTTACATAATCCCCAAATGCAGGCAAAATTTTGAATAGCCTATAAAAGCGTGATGCCTATGTATGTCTTAATCACATGAATAAATCATCCCAAAAATGAGAATCAAAAGAAGGAAATTAAATTAAAAGAAAACATATAATGCTACAAAATGAAGTTGTTTACTGCTTCACCCATTGGGACGTGCTTTGATCCCTTGTAGCAGCAGACAATAATATATAAGAAAATGAAAATGCAATGGTGGTCCTATTCTGTGTCCCTAAAGCTTTCACTAGTCAGCCACATTTTCTTCTGGATGATAAAAATAACTTCACCATCAGAGTCTGAACTGGAATCAACTTCTTCCCAGTACAAAGCACTTAGGTACTTCTTTATAAAATCAATCACTGGCAGTTTATCTCGGATGATCGCAAAACCAGTAGGCCGAAGCATGCGATCCATCTCAATTAATAGGTCCACTGGACTGCAACCTTTCTTTTCTATGTCAGAGAAGACAGTCCATGCATGAAGTAGATCATATGTCCGGGGGTATGTTGAAAATGCTTCACACCTGTTTAAGATGATCACATCAAAACTCTCTATTTTCTCATAACAACTGAATCTATAATATGCAACAATTCTCAAGGACTAAAGTCAAATCACTGCATTCTCTCGACCAGACCAGTTAATCAAGATCTCTACATGGTAATTTATCTCTAGTCTATATCATATAATCCTTACAAAACAAGGAGACTGCATTATTCACTGCATAATGATATAAAATTGTAATCAGAAGAGTTTATTTAATAAAACAACCATGACAAATGAGATGCAGCTTAAACTTTATGACACTATCTCCAACATCCCAGAAGCATTAGTATCCTTAAACTAGTTAAACAGCAGAATGCAAGTTAATATTCAATTTCAAAATGTATTTTTTATATAAAATTATGAGACATAAATCAACAATCTGGATTGATTGTAAATAATGCTTTTTCACAAAACACTATTTACTTTAAAAAATACTATTTCATATTTGATTAAATTATTATTAAAATAAATTGTGTAGTCTGTACAGTGTTTTCCAGGAGTACATAATTGGAAAATGAATCTAAATAAGCCAGAATCAAATCAGATCAGAAATTAATAGGTTATAAAAGTGAAATGCCTCAAATGCACAAAAAGTTATCAAATAAGCAATGGATTTATAATTCAAGTAATCTAGCTTGAATACCAGTCATGAGTAGTTCCTATGAGGCCTCTGTCATATATGAGCTTCAGTGTGTTTAGTCCATCTTGAGGTACAACATTCATCACCCAAACATTCTTGTCTCTAAGCGCAGCTGCAAATGAACCCATGTTTGCTTTCATATCCATAATATTCCTCAATGTGTTTGATTTGATTTTTAGACTCAAAAGATCCCAGTACTTCTCAACTCTTCTTTGCCATAGTTCCTGCACATGACAAAATTTAAGCCTAAAATTGGTTTATCTAAAATTGTATTGTTATACAAAATTTCTATGCTAAAAGGGAAAAAAATAATTTTAGCCATTAATAAGAGGATCAATTGTAATTTCTGATTACCGTGTCCTTTTCAAACATGTCATTTGAATAGCCAAAGTCAGCTAATCTAGGAGGAGGGCTAGTCAATCTTGCAGGCCATGGAGCTAATCCACTACCCCTGGCTCTGTTGTCATCTGTGATAAAATCAACAAAAATTTCAGTAGTTAAGTTTCATATAACAGCTCTTTAAATTATTCTCTTCATTAATAATTAAATAAAATAATATAAAAATTAAAGAAGGATTTTAGCAGGTTGAGAGTATGGATGTAGAATGCATGCACTTAAAGCAAATACTGATGTTCTACATCTCGCCAGCAGCATAAGGGCAGCATGAGGCTTTCACTGTTTGTAGAATCTGGGAAGGTAAGACTAATTGTATCAAATCTTACCCCTGTAAGCAGAGAGACTGTTTCTACCACTAAAACTTGTGACTACCAAGTCACAAGGCAGAAGGGTTCAACCTTGCATCCATCCAGTAAGGTGAGATGCAAAATTATGAATGTACTTCAAATTAATAGATATTAAGGATTATGGTTGTGTACTCACAGCACAGCTAATAGCAGGTCATTTGTGGATCATATAAAACAAAAAGATTGGCCAATGGGAAATGCAATTCCACTCGTGATGCATAACATGTAGGCCTATGTTAAAACATATTTAAATATTTTTCCTTGCAGAGAAAGGAAATGAAACACTATACTCCCTGTTTAAAACCAGTTTTCTTAACTCAATTGAGAAAAAAATAGTTCATGGACTATTATTGCCAGAACAAAATCCAGTGCAACTAAAGGACGATTATTGCCAGAACACACCAGAAAGGGGAGGGGGACAAAAATGCATATCACTATAGAAGCAACAATGCATTGATACTTGCAAAGAAATCACTAGAATCCATGGATTGCAAAAAACATCAAATGACACAGGAAGAGAGTACTCACGACCACTGTAAGGTGTTATGCATGCTTCCATATTTACTCCCCAAACTGCATCTGGGTCATCATCAGACTGGCAAAGAGGAGGGCGTGTACCAGGTTTTCTTTCCATATAGCAGTCATTTGTCAGAGGTTTTTGCCAGACAACAGTTTGGTTTCTCTTTGCAGCTATTTCCCAACACATACGCCCCACAAGGTCGCTCATTTCTTTCCATATCCTTCGATCCTCTTCATCCTGAGCATATGCTTCTGGAGATGAGTACACAAAATAACCTCCTGGCCTGAGCAAGCGGTCTAGTTCAAGAAGTAGTATTCCATCTCTTTGAAGCCAGTCAATTCGACAACGAGAACAATGAGCCAGTTCAAAAGATCTGCTTGGGTAAGGGAGTCTCTTAGTTCCCAGGACACCAAGATATGCAGGAATTCCTCTTTCTAGAGCAAATTG
This sequence comes from Pachyrhizus erosus, assembly GCA_026544285.1. Lineage (NCBI taxonomy): Eukaryota > Viridiplantae > Streptophyta > Magnoliopsida > Fabales > Fabaceae > Pachyrhizus > Pachyrhizus erosus. The sequence continues at coordinate 5,389 of JAMLFT010011722.1, read as the reverse complement.
AATTTGATTCTGATGCACATCATTTGGTGCCAAGGACATTGCAATGATATCAGATGATAGAAGATATGCTCCAAAACTTGCAACACCACAACCAACATCAAGCACTGTCCGCAACCTTCCTTCATTGTTTAGATTATCGTTTGAAAATCTAAGCATCTGGCAATGAAAAATGGAATGTTAAGATAAAGATTTATCCATGAAATGCAAGCAAATATAGATAAACAGAATATATCAAACAACCAGTAATGTTAAACATGATACTGGCATTGAAAAGCATAACAACTGATTTAAATTTTAAAAAATACGAGTGTATCATATCTTTTAAGTAAGAGTTTTTCTAAAAGCTTAAGCTATTGGGTAGACCACTGGATACATTTAAACTGGTTTAGCTCTCTAAACAAGCTTGACGCAAGTACCATGCATAGGCCCACTTTTGACCTGTGATAAAATTTAACTTGTAAATAATTGGGAAGCAATAATAAAACTCAAACACTTGATACAATGTAAAGGACCAATTTCTGTAGAAGCTCATGCTGGAGACATATTAACAGTTTACAATATCTACATCTATAAAGACACACTGCATGTACTAGTAAATAAAAATATTCAAATGTTGAAATAGTGATAAAATGAAAGAATAGGAAAGAAGGAAATAAAGTGGACGTGAAATACAAGGTGTATTTATCTCAAATTAATTATTTTAACATCATTTTAAATTAACCAATTGCATTTAATACCTCATATTTCACTAATTTATTAAAAATTAAAAATAAATATTTTTTTAACTTCTAGGCCATCGTCACTACTAGGCATACTGATTGATACTTGCATAAACACATACAATCCCATGGAACTCCCAATACAAAAACAAAATATATAAGGTTTCTTTTTTACTAGGCAAAACCAGTAAAGTCAGATACAGACTTACATTTGCAATTGATGCTATGTACTTGTCAGCTCCATAATGAAAATGAGTCCCCCCTCCAGGAAACACTATTTTTTCACCTTTGACAACCATCCAATTCTGATCAGACTTCTCATGTGCCAGGTGAGTGTGTGGGATATTTGCTTTCCAGACCTCATCTCTACTTTGGGGCCACTTAATAGGGACCTGCAACATTTTAGAAACAACAAATGTTGGACTAAATAATACATATGTATCAGAGGGTATGTTGAAGATCACATATCACATATACTCTTAGCAAATTTCACCTTGTATCCTGATGGAGGAGGAATCAAGCAATTGTACCGCCTTTCTGCAGGAGGACAATGTCTCTCATAGTGCTCCATCACAGACAGGTCCAGCTTCATCCTCATCTGATAGATAAGGTGTCTATCTAAGCAGGGAATTAACTCTGAATGACGATCATCACAAACCTTCAAAAGGATAAACGTTGTAAACATCATGAGACTGCTGATAAGCCAAAAGTACAGTCATATTTGGATGATGCATGAACTTGATTGTGTCCCTTTATTTATCTATGAAACTAAGAAATGCAAACAAGACTCTTGTTGCTTGATTTGGATATTATTGGGGATGTGGATAAGGAATTAGTTTTCTTCAACTTTTACTTTTCCATTTATGATACATTTATGCATCTTACATAGCTCACCAATTATTTACCAGAAATTTACCAAACTCTTACACTTGAACTTATGAGTTTGGCAACCTGAATTCATATAAAATAGTATATAAGAGAGTTCATTATTATTAATATGACTGATTAATAGAAAAAACAAAAAAAACAAAGATTATAGCAATGATAAGGATGTTGCATGAAGCCATGAAGAAAGAGTGAATGTGTCCAATGTCTAAGCTTACAAAGCAAACATACAGGGAAACTCTTTGGAACAACATTGTTCTCCCCATCTTGCTTGCCATCAGTGTCATCCTCTGCACCCAAATATGATGAGCCCAGTCTTTTCAATGATCTGCCATATTCAAGAGCAGATGAACCACTATTCTGAGAACCAAAGATGGATCCACCATACACATACAGAAAACCAAGAAAAATTGCCACAACACAGATGGCAGCAACTAAATTCTTTTTTTGTGATCCATCAGTTCTTCCCCTTGACATTTATTAGTTGAAAGTACAAATCCAAACTGCAACTTTCACTGTTCAGTTACCGGACTAAAAGGATCTTGGTTCTCCAGACATTCAATGTCAAATTCACCAGTCAAAACACCACTTAATGTAGCAACCTCAGTACTTCAAATTAGAAACAATGACAAACATCTTCCTCACAGTACACTGACTAAATGATTAACCTGCAAACAAGGAGAGAAGTCAGCAAAAGGGGTACAGAAATTCATTACTTTGCAGTTATTGTTTTGACTTTTGATTAAATCATATTGCCTAAAGGAATAAAGACTATGAAAACATAAACGCAGACCATTATTATACTTTTCCATCATGAAAACGCCTAAACTATACTGAGGAAACTGGATCCAAATATAAAAACCAATTTCAAACTTCTTTATGAGAACAGATCCATGTATAGAAACTTAAAATTGATTTATTCCCTTGTGGGTTGAAGTTCAATGAGAGATGTAAGCAAGGCACCAACCAAGAAAGAAAGATTTTCCCAGTACCGAGGACATTCATAAACAAATAAAAGGGATAATAGAAATCAATTGGCCTAGTGCACCCCAGACAAAGCAATCTCTAGTCCTAGTATTTTAGTTCAAACAAGAAACAAGTGGCCAATGAGCAACAGCCAAATCACAAGGAAATCAGGATCTAAACATGTACAATGCTAGAGTGTGACTCAAGCTATTACAATTTAGTCCAACAATAAGTTAAAAACTCTCAATCCACAAGATTCCCTCCTAGTTTTCAGCCAATTTTTTTGGGCTAAACGTACCAAGGCAGGGTGATAATAAAAATAAACAAAAAACATAAATAGAAGTGAAGAGAGCAACGATAACCGTTATGCTTGCTATCAGTAAAGTGACAACAGCAAACCAGTGAAAACGATGGATCCGGATCATCCCTTAAAAGAAACATGATCTAAGGTGACAAATGACAAGAAAACGAATCCTTTTGCACATAGGTGATTCCCCAAACTTTGATGGATTTAAACCGAGCAACATGAACCAACTTAATGACAAACACTAACCACACAGTTAAACTGAACTTGCAGATCTAGCCCAATGCAAAATAAACATCATCAGCATTAAAACGAGTAACACTCATTAATAACACCCAATCAAAAAATATAGTCTAAGGTGCATTCAATTGGCAGCAACCACATCAAACACACCCGTGTTGCAAAACGTTTCAGATCCATCACAACCGCCACACCTCACACAGGCAAAACGAACTTAATAAAAGTAGAATGACATAAAAAAGAGCTTACTGGGTTCAGATCAAAATCCAATTGGGTGCAAGAAAATTAGATCAAAATCCCAACTTTGTCTAAAAAGGACTATAAATGAAGACAAATAGTAATAAATAAGAAGAAAAGTATGAGGGAGATGAGATCTCAGTGAGTGTCTGAATTTTGTTGTGTGTGCGCGTGTGACAGTGAGGCAGTGTTCCCCGTAAATAAGGGATGAGTTAATGTTTAAGGTGGTGGTGGGGGGTGTCCCAACCTAAAAGAGTTTGCAAGAGTTGCAGTGTGGACAGCAAATTGACCTGTGATTAAGGTGCAAGACTTTTGTGGCATATGATTTGGTGTGGTGTGGGTAGGATGATGGGTTACCACTGAGATTCCATTTGGGCAAACAAAGTGGGTTTGCACTTAACATTCAACAATATCATGTCACGCCAGGGCACACGCTACTACAGCCTTTTTACAACCCTTTGGCCAGTCGGTGGTGTTATTTTATGCAATAATTTGAAAATAAGGTCAAATTGTGAAACATGGTTCATTAAAAAAATAGACAAAAATAAAGAAAAGTTTATCTGCTTCAGAGACGAGAAGGTGAAATAATAACGGTTTCGGCATTGGAAATTGCCAGTGAACTTGGGATGGTATTTGTTGAAAATTGAGAATAGTGAAAAACAGAATAGTCATTCTATCTGAATTTAAGAATCGAGATTTGGCGTCGTTTAAATATGAATTTATTTTCTAGAATATTTGATATTTTGAAAAAAAAAAAAAAAGATTTTGAATTGTTATTTTTTTTTTAATTTTTATTATCAATGATGATGTAATTTATTACGTAACAAAATAGATGTGTGTAAAGTTTTAGTAAATTATATTTTTTATTTTTAATTATTTTAAACATAATAAGTTTAAAATACACTTTATTAAAAAAATTATATATAATTAATAATTATGTGAAATAATTAAATTGTTAAAATTGATGTTATGATATTATTTAATATTATTTTTTTATAATAATAATTAAAATAAAAATTTTAAAAAATCAAAATTAATATTTTTAAAGAAATAAAATAAAATAAAATAAATCTTATTTAAGTCATCTGCCTTTGATTGGATGTGGTTGTGTTTGTTCGAAAATCACATCTAAATTTCTTAATTTACGTCTGGAGGAGGGGGATCCTTATACAAACATTAAATGGTAGTAGGTTTGAAGAATAAATTTGTCCAAGATTTTCATAAAATAAAGATTCATTTTGATTATCAAATATACTTTTAAACTAATAAATCGTTGCTGCAAATAGAATTAGATTATTCTCCTTAAGAAAAAAAATAACCTAATTGATGTTTTATTAACCAGTATTTTAAAAACATTGGTTATGAGATTAATAAATGAAAAAAAATATTAAAACTCAAGTTAAGACGTATTGGAAATCACAATAAGATGAATTAATGATTTTTTTTAAAAATAAGAATTTAGATAAATGTATAAATAATCTAAAGCTTTTTTTTATATTTTTATTTAATTATAAATTATTATGTATAATAAAATTATTAATTTTATAATAATTATTTTAAAATTTATGTTTATAATAATTTTTAATTAATTGACTATATAAAAAAATTATATTTTTTACATATGAAAAACTTTACATTGACATTATGTTAAAGTTAAACTCTTTAAATAATTTTATTTTTTTTTTTTGCAAAATGAGTACTTTGGCATTTAACATTTCCCTTTTATCTTTTTAATTTTAGTTAATAAAAATAAAACTGAAAAACATAGTAAAATAGATGAATTAAAAATCCAGGTTTGATTATTTCAACAAGCAATGAATAAAACTATAAAAGTGATTTAACGGTTACAAGTATTAATCCATCAAAATTAATATTTAGTTACAAAAATTATTCTTTATTATGAAAAATGTGAGATAAAATATGTTTTTGTCACTCAATTTTTTTTTATGATCTTTGTTTTTAGTTTTATAATAAAATTTTGATTTTTTAATTTTTAAACATTTTTCTGTTATATTTTTAATTCTTATCATAAGTATCA
>JAMLFT010011721.1:0-10887 GCA_026544285.1 Pachyrhizus erosus | reverse complement strand
ATAAAATAAAACTATTGATGGATTTAAATTAAGATAATATAATTTTAATTATATTAATTAAATTAATTTATAATTTATATTATTAATATAAAAATATAAAATATTTATAATACATGTTTATTTAATTTAATATGTCTTAATTATTGAACGTGTTTGATTGAGTGTTCCCTATAATTATTTCTATAGAAGGATATATAATGATACGAGGTTAGGAAGTACATTTACTTCTCTTTTAATTTTTATTTTTTTAATTTAAGTTATCTTTATACTCTAGCTCTAATGGATCAAATGATATTTTATATCGATGATATTGTCTATAATAAAATAAATTAAAAATTAATGATTTATGTCATTCCATTATGATCAGTAACTTATTTTAATAAAAAAAAGAACATGTTAACATATTCAATTTAATTTTTAAAAATTAAAGTCAAGAATAGTACAATTCATTTTTTATTCAAAATAATTCACTTTTTATAACGCAGTTAAATTCAGCACTAATTTAATTCAATTCAAATTTTGTTAACAATCGTATGTACAAAGCTATGGATGGTGGGTTCCTAAATTCTCTATACACTTTCCCTTGTAACACTCTCCATGATCAACGTAGTCATCGCGAAATGTCGAAATGCCACCCTTCCTCCTCACCTCCTCCTAGCAGCACCTACGAAAAGGCTCATTATGAAGGGTTTTATGATAAATGAGTATTTGAAATTTTCTCAAGAATCCAATTTGTTATGGTGCATTTACAAACGTCTTGGCTAGGTAAAAACGGATTGCATCTCATGGGATATAGAGAATTAAGTCATATTCTCAACTTTTTTTAATTTTAAAAATGAATCTAAAAATATTTTGAAATTTAATTAAATTATTTCAACTTCATTTTTGCTAAACACATTTTGATTTAAAAATTATATTTAAAAATTAAAAATAAAAAAGTCATCATGATCCCAAACAAATCTTGAGATTTTAAAATAATTTTTTTTTATATTTATAAAACCAAAAAGATATTTGACCCAAAAGGATCTAACTTCATGCTATTCATGTTTATTTTGAAAAGTACAATGTCTTGTGACTGGAAACGATTATTTATGGTTTTTTAATCAGTAAATGTAATTTAACAGTTACATTTATAGCTGTTTTATTTTAGACAGATTAGTGACTTATTATTTACAAGCATTGATATTGAAGGAATGAAGCGTGGTGATGTAAAAGCAAATAGTAAAAACTAAAAAAAAAAGTAACCACAATGCCTCCGGTGCCAATGACCTGTAAATAGGAAAAACTGGATAGATAACCCAAGAAATATGTTTATGAAGTATAGATTAAATAAAGAATATATATATAACAAAAAATAGGTAAATAATTTGGCTCTAGCTCACCCAAAACAAAATACGCAGTTAAAATGAAGATGAAGAAAGCAAGTGAGATTACGCATAATGAAAATTCTACATTTAAGGAAAATAAAAAAAGGCAACAAATCTGCCAATCGGATTGTAAGGAAGTAAGTGTTTTCTTTTTCTTCCTTTGATCTTTCTACTTTATGGAACCACAGCGTATGGTTGAAACCTTGCAAACGCCAGCTGATGTGGTGAGTGGAACATTTTTGTAGCATGCCACCAGTTCCTCATTAGAGTGCAAATCGACTTGCAATGTTTCCCAAACTTTCTTCTTTGGGTTTAAAAGTTCATCAGGATTACCTTCATACCCTGGGAATGTAATTCTTTCTCCGGGTTGAGCAGAACTGGGAGGCTCAACCAACTCAACCTGGAGGCAGCACAACAATCAGATGTTTAGTACCACCCCTCAAACAATGTATATATTATTTTCTAGATTTTTACATATATATATATAGTTTGTACTATATAACAGTAACAATATATGTATTTTAATAATATTTTATATTCTTTTTTAGCTATTGTAATGCTTTTATTATTATATTTTGTAGAAACTTTGTTATTAATATTATTATTTAATTTATTATATTATATATTATGTTTTGTTTAGTTTTTTTTATCACTATTAGTTTATTATGTTATATATGATGCTTTAAATAGTTTTTATCTTTTATAATACTATTGTATTTTTTATCTTTATTATTATTATTTTATTTATTATGTTTTAAATAGTCTTTATATTTTATAATACTATTGTACGTTTTATTTTTAATTTTATTATTTAGTTTATTGTGTTATATATTATGCTTCAAATAGTTTTCTATATTTTATAATATTATATTTTTATTTTTTTAGTCTTTTTATAATTATTATTCATTAGTTGATTATATAATGTTATGTTATATATATATATATATATATAAAAAGGAAACGGTTCGAATCCAACTGATATGATAAATTTATTCAACAGACTTTCTATTTTATCCAATGTTCTCAAACTAATACTATTATATTTTTTATTTTTATTATTATTATTTAGTTTATTGTGTTATATATTATGCTTTAAATAGGTTTAATATTTTATATTATTATTATATTTTTATTTTTAGTTTTTTTCATAATTATTATTCTTTAATTGATTATATAATATGTTATGTTTTACATTAAAAAAAATTGTTGAACTCAAATTAATATGATAAATTTATCTTATGATACATTCTTGGTTATAAGAATAAGACATTATAAGATAATTTATTTTATTCTATTTTAATTTGTTATGATATTGTAAGTTCATTTTATGACCTTTTTTCTATCTTATTTATTAATAAAAAATTTATCTTAAAAAAATTAGAAATTGACAACTTCTATTTTCATTGTTGTTTTTCTTCCCTAGGTAAACTATCCTTGTTTCATTTTTATTTTGGTTATTGGGTGATTGCTTTGATTGTTGTCCGATTGTGGGTTTTATATAAAATTAAATTACAAAAAACATTTGTAATATATAAATTTTAGTAAACTATTTATAAGTTATAAATTATATAATCTCTTCATTACATTTTTTCTATTTGTATATTTTTTTTCTACTTTATTATTAATTTGATAGTAAAAGTTATTTGTATATTTCATTTTTATGCCAATGAGTTATGTCGCACTATGGTATTATGAAAATTTTAGTATCAGGCAACAACATGGGGATCATGAAGATTTAAGGGGAGAACATTTACATAGTTTGATTAACAGAGATGATGTCACGTGTGTAGCATTAGAGCAATAAGCATTATAGCTCAAACTGATACGATAAACTTATCATATGGACTTTATACAAGTAAAACACTGTCGTATGCAGCATTATAGCAATCAGCATGCGCTCATTGTATGCATCTCATTATCCACTCAGAAGATAGGGGGAAATCTGGGAGAATCAGACATGCTTCCTGTTTAATTATCCATTATGGCCAACCAAAGTAATGGAAACTTAATTCTAGGTTCTACTAACCTTTTAAGGATCAATTTTATCATTGAAATTATTTGTAAAGAAACAGGAGGGAGAATTTAAGGATTGATTGTTAATGTCTTTGAGATGAAAATGGCACATTACAAATTATGAAGACAGTTCCATATCAATCTTGAAGAACTCTGTTGTCTTTCAATTAGCACTTAACAAGTGTGATCATGCAATTATGAAATATCTTTATAATCATAAACACTCAACACATGCAATCATACATCTTATAATCAACATTAGATATACTAAAACCATAACAACAGAGTGTAATTTAAAGCGCTGTAAAAATAGATTATCACCCCTTGATATACAGGTATTGTGTTTTCCTTACCTTGGTGTGATCATCGTTGGAAGCAGCAAGAACCATTGCTTGGGATTTAATGCCCCTCATGGTTGCTGGCTTAAGGTTGCAAAGAACACAGACCTTTCGGTTCTGAAGAAAGTTATAGCATTAATTACTCAGTGGTTAAAATAGTACCTGCACAGCTTGTTATATTAACAGAATATGGAATTTCTGACTAGACAAAAACCTGCATTTCATCAAGTGGTATAAATTTGACAAGCCCACTGACAACAGTTCTGGTCTGTTCTTCACCAACGTCAATCTCTTCAACATATAGTGCATCTGCATCAGGATGTTTTTCAGCTTTCTTTATGAGGCCAACCCGAATATCAAGCCTTGTGATGGTAATATCTGGTTCAACAGCAGCTTTACTTTTGGCTTCATTTGATGATTTTGCTGATTTTTTCTTTCCATTGCCATCTGTAGTAAACAATAGCCCTTGTAAGTAATCTTGAACAGTTCTGTTATCTATTGAAGAAAAATAACGCATTGCAAAAATTGAAGACAACTATGATTAAACCTACTTATGATAAAATTACAACCTTACTTGGCTTGAACGAATGAAGAAATGAGTTTTTTAAGTCATTTATTAATTAAATATTACTTTATTATTCTATTAGTTCTTAAAGGTAAAGTATGTTACTTCATACTATCCAAATTTGAAGGGTGTTACTAATAAAGGTGTTCATCTGATTAGATTGACCCTATAAACCTGACAATTCAAACCAAGCCAATTAAATTAGTTTGGCTTGATTTAGTTAATTGATTCTTTTTCACTCTAGATCCAAATCATACCAATTATAATTAATTAAATTATCAAATTTATCGTAAGCCAATCTAATGACCCAATTAATTATTAACTTTAAATTAATATATTTTAGACTTAGGTCAAATTTTTCTTCTATTTTTGTTTTTTTTTCTTCATTTTTTTTTTATGATCTTATCTACGTTTACCAGGTGTCATAATTTGGGTATACTTATTATGTACTTTTTCAATTATATTCTAAGTAAAAAAATTAGCAAATTATATAAAGTGATAACTATAGAAAAATAAATATTAAATAAATAATTAATTAAATAAAGTAAACATTTAGTTATTAAAAAACAAAAAATATCTTTATCTTACATCAATGTAAAATTAAAAATTTATATAAAAGATAAAATAAACAATAATTAGAGATAAAAACTTGAAAAATATAATAATTTTTTTCATAATTTGATGATTCAAACCAAACTAAATCACAATCATATTTATTTACTGTTAAAATAAAATAAAATCCAAACTAAACCAACTCACTTAAATATAATTGGTTCGGATTTGATTTTACTCTAAATCTAAACCAATTAAACCCATGAATACCCCTAGTTGCTAGACTTCTACCTTAATTAATAAATTAATTATGATTTAATACCGGCTCAGTATTGAACCTACAGTGGCCACACACAAATGAGTAATATAATTTGTGTAAAAAACTGTTTTATTTGATTATTAAATTAGAAAATTTAATTTAATCAAATATATATTTTGTTGTGAAATATTATTATATTTTTTGTTAACACCAAAAATATAAATAATATAAATATAAAGTAAAGTAAATTGAATTCAGTACATATGTAGGCACTTCATGTTAGACTTAGTCAAATTTGTTTTCGCGTCCCAAAAGATAATTGTTGGTAACAAAAACAAGATAAGCCAATTGTTATCAAATAGGATAAAGAAAAAAGAGTTGGAAACAAATAAAAATATGATCAAATTATTTTCTTTAAAAGTGCTTTAATGGTTCCTATTTGAAGGGAACACTAGTGTCATTCCCTTTTTCTTCCTTTTAATTTGCACACACCCAAATATAAAAAAAGATCGTTTTATTTTATGTTGTCCCACTTCTAAAAAGTTGAAGTAGAAGTTCGTCTCGGTATGAATACAGCATAGAGTTTTCACACAATTAAAGAAAAATTCGATGCTTCATGGATTGACATCCAGCTACATAATATTAAATGTTCTTAATTTTATTGTTGTGGTATATTTTGAGCACAAAATAGATCTTTATATTCTGCTGTGTTATGCACACCACCTTTGAACTATCACTTTGCGGTGAAGCTAACTACCTAATAATGTGATAATTCCTCATCCTCTGACTTTGTTTTTCTTCTTTTTAAACTCAAAAGACTTGTTAGAAATGAAAGAGCAGGGAAAAACACCTGAAACTTTCGTTTTCTTCAGTTGCTCAGCAACATTTTGAGCTTCGGCCTCTGCACGCCCAATCCTATCAGCTTGACTTCCTGCAAACTTCTTCCTGTAGAACTCCACCTCTTCATCTTTCTGGTCAACAATTTTGAACACATCAATGACAATAAAGTAAAAGCATAACTTGAATCCTCAATTAATTTTCAGAAAGCAGGCTACTTACCAGTTCCCTGAACAATGGCTTGGGTGTTCCAATTTTATGACCAGCACTTATGATATCCCAGGGTCTTTTTACCCTATCAACATCTCCTTTATCGTCACTAAGTGAGACATGTGTTTCCGCATGCAAATTTAGCTGCTTAAATACCTTCAATGCCAGAAAACAGACAAGTACTGAGAAAGTCTGGGAAAAACTTACAAAAATTAAACATACTGTCACAAGTGTAATATGCAGATACTGGGAAGTTAACTTACTTCAAGAGAGAAAGATGGGATAAAAGGTTCTAACAAACAAGCAAGAAGATATACAATCCCAGCTGCAGTTTTCATGACAAGGGAGCAGAGAGGTTTGTTTTCCTTGTAAAGACGCCAGAATTCAGCTTCCTGTAAATTTAATTGCAAAAAAAAAAAATCAGATATGCAGATATGCATTTCCCTCGCTGGAGATAAAAAATCAGATATAAAAAATTAATTTGTTGTTGGGGGAACACAATATAACACCTCCAAAGTTACCTGCAGATATGCATTTCCCTCGCTGGATATGCTCATTGCAGTTTTCAATCCTTGCTTTAGTTTAACCTTAACAGATTGCAAAAAGACCAAAATGTGATAATAATTACATTAAAATAACAGAGAGTGCACTTTAGTGATTAAATTTACAATATTATGTTTCAAAAGGGGGATAGACTACCTTCTCCATTGCTTCTATGTATTGATCTACATATGCAGCAACTTTATCAGCCAATTTTTTAGTCAGACTATGGGTGTCACCACTTACATCATCAGGGACAGAGGGAATAATGGAATCATATCCTTGACCTTTACAAAACAAAGTAATGTGTGCATTAAACAACAGGAAGAAGCAGCAAATGAAATAAATTTAATATAATGTGGGAATATTGAAGAAAGTAATAGGCATAGATCTTTACACTTTCCAAAAATTGTGAAAAATGACAACTATTTATCAATAGTTTCAATATACATATACTCACAACACTAATGATGTAATTTCTAAGGATTTGTAGCAGCTAACCAGTAGACACTTGAAGAGAAAAATGATGAAAAAGTTTGACCAACCTGCAGGTTTCGCAATAAAACTCAAAACTCGGTTGATGAAGTTGCCCAAATTATTCAGTAACTCACTATTTAATTTAGCTTGCAAGTCAGGCCATGTAAATAATGTATCTGATACCTACAATGCATAATCACATTCAAAGATTTAATAAACGGGGAGAGAATAGAATATCCATTAATGTTTCATACGAGACAAGACAGGTAAAATAGAATTGATAAATTATGTTTAAAATACAATTACCTCAGGCCTATTTGTGAGCAAGTAATATCTCCATACTTCAACTGGAATATTAGTATCTTTTGCATCATTACCAAATACTCCAATACCTTTGCTCTTAGAAAACTTACCTAAAAATAAATTTTCAGTAAAGCTTAGTTATTTCATATATCCAAATGTCAATCATATCAGTTTATCAATTACAAAGAAAGTCAGCTGTCTGGCAGCAATATGCATCATTTTGGATTAACTTCTAGCCTATGGGAGCTGTACAATTGAGATAAGTATTTGATTCCTAACTCATAAATTAAAAAACTTACAAGTTAAGTGGTTATGGACAAGTGAAATGACGATGCTTTTCAAAAGTTCAGATACATAAGTTGATTTTAACTTGTGCAAAAAAATATATATACCTCTTTTGATTCATTTTATTCTCTTATTTTTTTAAGTGATTTTTGAGAAGTTTATCAAAACTAGCTGACTGACAAAACATTGCAACACAGATAACTAACCTGCTTCATAATTCAAGTATTCGGTAACACTAATAGTCTTCATTAAAGTCCAATTTTCACCAGTTCCAAGTAGAGTAGATGGAAACATCACCTGAAGAATAAGTTCCATCGGGTTACAAAGAACTTTTAACTCAGCTGGAGAATAACAGATCAGTGAGGGAAAATTATAGAAAAGAAGATACTGACATACATTGTCCCAAGTAAACATAAGAGCAGATAATAGCATATAAATCCTCAAATTGTATAAAGACAACAACTTACAGTGTGGAATGGCACATTGTCCTTGCCCATAAACTGATACAGCTCCACATTCTCTGGGTTTTTCCACCATTTCTCCCAATCACGTGTATAGCACGAAGTGATTGAGACGTATCCAATAGGTGCATCAAACCAAACATAGAAAACCTTCCAATATTGAGCACATAAATTACAAAATTAATAAATCAAAACAACTAAAATTTTGAAAAGTTAAATAGAAAAACTGACCTTGTCACGGTATCTTTCATGTGGAACTGGAACCCCCCACTTTAGATCCCTCGTAATACAGCGTGGCTTTAACCCTTCTCTAAGCCATGAATTTGTTGTTTGGATAGCATTTTGACTCCATCCACCAACCACAGACATCTCACTGATGTATTTTTCCAATCTATCCTTCAATAGGGGGAGTTCAAGAAATAAGTGATCCGTATCACGAATTCGAGGAGCTTTCTGACAAACCTGTTACAGATAAAAAAAATCTCATTTAAGAAGTTATCAACTTTTGTCTACCCCAACAACCATAAAATTGTCCTAGTATGCTACAAATAAATAAACATGTCTGTGCTCCAGATAGCATGATTAAAACAAAAAGTATAAAAAAGAACTAAGGAAACTCATCACAAAGAAAAAACAAAACTTGAGGAACAAGGTTGTGCAATGGAAGTATGAAACCCAAATCTACTGAAAACTCCAAATCAGTAAGATCGCCCATGACAATCACAACTAATGCTTCCACAAATTGGAATGAAACAATTAATTAATCAACCAGCAAAATCTAGAGTTAAAATTTAGAGAAAGAGGGTAGGGGGATTAATACCTTGCATCTAGGATTTTTCAATTCTGTCGGATTTAGAAGCTTTCCACACTTCTCACACTGGTCTCCTCGAGCAGAATCGTACTCACAGCCCGGAGTTGGGCAGGCTCCCTCCACAAGTCTATCAGCTAAGAACCTTTCACATGTGTCACAGTAAAGCTGAAATACAATAGACATGTAAGTAAAGCAAAGAATAAAATTCACATCCTTGAAAATATTTGACATCAGGAAACTATCCTTCAACTTTCAACCATATAGGAGAGAATAACAATGCTAACAAAAAAAATAAATAAATAGAGTTCGGCCAAAGAACCTGCTGCATGGTGTTCTCAGTGAGCCACTTGTTGTCATATATTTTTTGAAAAATTGCTTGGCAAACTTCAGTTTGCTGAGGGCACGATGTCCGCCCAAATTGATCAAAACTTATATTGAACCAATCGTAGACCTGCTTGTGAATAGCATGGTATCTAAAAATACAGAGAGAGTTAAGAGTATAATTAAAATTTCCCTAAAGGAATGAATGAGTGTAAGACAAAAGACTCGCAAATCTAGTCAACCACATCATGAAAGATTAACTTGCAAGAATCCTTTGAATATATTAACTAAGCTAAGACATTAAAGCTAACCGCATAAGTAATGAAGAAGATAATTAAAATAATAATTATAGTACGTAAGGAAACATAGATTAATCGGATTAAATGAAAAACTTAAAAGAGGAAAGACATATACTTGTCACAAATCTCTTTGGGAGAGCAGTTTTCTTCCATGGCTTTAGTCTCTGTGGCGGTTCCATACTCATCAGTACCGCAGATGTAAATGGTGTTATAACCACGAAGCCGGCAGTAGCGAGCGAACACATCAGCACTCAAGACGCCTAATGAAAATCAAATCAGCACATTAATCTCTCGGCAACGAAGTAAGATGAATAGATAGAATGAATCATGGATTTGAATGAATCGAAGGAAAGAGTGAGTGAAGATAACAGAGGGAACGTACATCCAATGATGTTGCCAAGGTGAGGGACGTTGTTGACGTAAGGCAAGGCACTGGTGATGAGGATGTTGCGTTTGCCTTCGACTGGAAGCTTCGGATTCTCTGCCATTGGAAAAGAATTTGGTTACGTTCGCCGGAGACCGGCGATAATGAAACGGCGGAGGCTAAGGTAACGTCTAAGGCTGAGTGAAGCCGGCGCTTTGCTTCTTTCTGCTTCCTACTCAGACTAGGTATTGTTACACGCTGTGTCGAGCCTCTTCTAATAAACAAATGTGTACCCCCTTTTTTTTCTTCTTTCATTGTTTAACAATTTTTTCCTTCTAATAAATTACTTTATACTCCTAATTTATATCAAATTAATTACAATAATTATTCTTCAACCTTACAAGTTTTCTTTTAATATTTTAAAAAATATATTAATTATAATAAACAATATTACATTATTCTAAATTCAAGATATAACTTATATATTCAAATATATTATACATTTATTACAAACGTTAATTATAATGTAATTTCTATATTTAAAAATTATAAATTTTAATCTTATATATTACACAACCAAAATATTAATTTGTGATAGATATAATTTTATCGTAAATAACTTGTTAATCAAGTCATTATTTATGATAGATGTACTGAAGAAAATTTGTAAATTCTTGACTTATAATTTACATATATCAATATATGTAAGATGCCGTTTAATTAATTTTTACTTGTCGTTTTTCTACAGGAGCATTTTGAAGAACTTTTATTTTATGAGATTTTTTTTTTTTTCTTGACTTTCTATCTCTTTTAATTTATTATTTTTAATATCTTTAATTTAAATTTAATTTTAATATTTTTAAACAAGTTATCAAAAGTTAAAAA
>JAMLFT010011720.1:0-10888 GCA_026544285.1 Pachyrhizus erosus | reverse complement strand
AAAATATGTATTTTTAATAAATAAGATCCTAAAATAGAAAATAGTTGCTAATTTCCATAATAATAAAGCCTAAAAAAAACAAATAAATATATGAAAAATTGACACTTATCAATCCACTGATTGGTTTCTTGGTTTGTCACCATTATCGTGCTCAATCATGGGAAGCGTCTTTAGACCACTGTTAAGTCTAGATCTGTTTATGACACACTGGTTTTGGTTTTGCTTGATACTCTTGTTCAAATTTATGGTTCTTTGTTCATTCAACGAGTTGGTTTTCTTGTTCGCAATTTTTGGTTTTGGTTTATGCTTCTTGATCTTGAGTTCTTATTCATTTAATGTTATCATCTTTGTCACGCTACTATTGCAAAAGTCCAAGTTTCTCATTTTTAGTAAGTGAAGTCACAACTTTGACTTGTTGAATTCCTGTTTGGCCTTCTATTGAGTTTATATGAGATTCGAATTAGTTAATGATGGATTAAGTTTTGTAAATTGTGGAAATTTGTCACTACTTAAAAGCCACAAGAATGAATGCCTCTTATTGGTCTTGTTTGGTCTTTGGGATTATGCAAACAAATGTTCGTATAATAAGATGGATGCCCTCAACACTAATGCACACAAAGTGTTTGATTGTTTTTTTTCTTTAATTTTTTGTTATTTGTTCGAGTACAAACATGAATATAAAATTTCATATTGGGTAATAATGAGTTGCTTGAGCAATAGAAAAGTAATAAAAAAACTCACAAACTAAATACTTTAAAATTTTGAGTTAAAATATAATATCAAATTCACTTAAATAGTGTGTTCTTAGTATATTAGTGAAAACCTTTTGAAGTTTTGTCTCTTTCATATTTTTTCAACAGGTGATATTATAGTCTATAGTTCAACTTGGTGACTAACTTGAATGAGTATTAAGACATAACGAAATTGGTGGTGTGGATTTTTGTATAAGATTCATGTATGGAAATTTCTCATGTTGAAAGTTTTCTTGATAATGTGATGGTTGGACGACTTATCCTATTAATGTGAGCTAATGACGATACAATAGTTAAAACATGTTGGCAGTCATGGCCAAGCTTTGAGGGTCACCATTGAGTACTTATAGATGAAAAAAAAATTTTCACTTGAGGAAGAATTATTATATGGAAGAGATTAATACATGAGAGAAAGATTATTAGAGCATAAATGTGAATATGAAATTTTACATTAGATAAAAATTGATAAGTTAAACAACATATAAGTGAGAAAAATTAATAAACTTAATATATTAAGATTTTATATTGAAGTGTGGTGTCAATTACACTTGTGTGATATGATCATAGTTCATTAATGAAGATCTCTTAAAGTTTTATCCCCTTGTATTTTTTATCATTATTTTATAATCTTACATTGTTTGATCATTAGCATCTATCTATTTTTAGGTGGTTAAACATTTTTGTGCTTTTATTAGGAGGTTACACCTTGAACTTTGGCTTCTACTTAATAGTTAGGTTTTACCTATTTAGCTTTGATAGCTTTTATCTTTATTAGGTGATTAAGTTTTTGTTTTTTTTTTTAAATATTGTATATATTTTAATTAGTGTGTTTTTTACACTTTTCATTGCATTCATTTTTATATGGTTTGTATTTGTATTCTCTAACCCAAATTAAAAGGATTGTGAACACCTTCTAAATTACAAGGATTATTAGAGATGTAACATGTTGCACATTAATTATTGGCTAAAGAAACACTTATACTCCTTGTAAACTTAATTTGGCTTAAATACTTGGTGGTTAAACTTCTGCCTTGTATCTTTGATGATTTCAGTTTCTACTTCTGCCTTGTATAATTCTTATGAACACCTATCAGCTAGCTTGTGGATCCTATGAGAGATATAAGTGATTAAAAATTAGTTAATAATTAGCTATTTTCTTATTCTACCTTTTTTTCTCTGAATTTTAACACAAATTTTTGAAGTGAATATTTGATGGTAGAAATTGAACTTGAGACTTTTGTTTTTATCATACAGCTACTGGCAGCAAATGATAGCTGGAAAGCATTTAGAGGCAGAAGTACTGAATCCGAGGATCTGATATTTATTCGGAAGCGATCCTCATTATTTCAGTTAAGGACGAAATTAACTGTGTTTTTGGCAAACAATACCACTGATGTTTGTGACTTCAAGGTCAAAGCAACATGGTTGGGACACTCATGGGATGTTTACATTGGGGACTCTGACATTGTTGTTGCCCAGGTAATTTATTTTTAACACCTAATTATTATTTTACTCAAATTGCTTATTTTACGCCATCCTTTACGTTTTTTTATACATAATTATATAATTGTATAGTTTACCATCCAACTATTATTATTGGTAAATTTTATCATATAAATTTATATTTTACAAATGTTATTATTTAAATTTTTAATTTTTATACATTTTATAACTTAATTTTTTTATTTTTATGTATTTTATTATTATATTTTGTCAAAATTGATAATAAAAATGATGTTATTTCAATGATTTTAGTGATAAATCAACATTAGTAAAATGAAAAAAATGAAAATTTTGAATGATAAAATTTAAAAAGAAAAATTAATGATAAAATTTATAAAATAATGAAAATTTTGTGATAAAATTTGTAATTATTTTTTTTTTCAAAATATCAAATAACCTTTTAACATACGGAGAGAAAAAAAATGCTAAATGACACATTTTCTAAATAGGTGCAATTTTGCTGTGTAAAAAGACATGATGTGAAGAAAAATTTTTAAAGAAAAAAGATACAAAAATTAATAGCCGTCATATATTCGTTTTAACTCATCTAATTTTGAGTAAAAATAATGTATTTCTTTGATTAAAGATAGGAGTTTAATTGTGATAAACTATAAGTATAAAGGTTTTTAAATTATTAATTAATTAAAAATTATTATAAATATGACTTGTAAAGGAAATATTATAAGTTACTAATTGATTTTAGGGTTAAATATGATTTTTTTTTGTTCTAAAAAACTGTTCTAATTTAATTTTAGTCTTTGAAAATAAAATTACATTTTTTATTTTTATAGTTTCTAAAAATCATAATTTATTTATTTATTTTAATTTTATTAAAAATTATCGTTAAATTATAATGAAGTTAATTTTTTAAACTCTTTGAAGGATGTGAATTTTATTTTATTATTATAAGATGATTGGCCATAGTTTAATGACAACTCTTTATAGAATTAAGAAAAATAAATAAATTTTAATATTTTAAAAATTTTAAACTGAAAAGCATAAATTTTTTTCAGGATTAAAATTAAATCAAAGTAATTTTATAAAGATTAAAATTATATTTAACCCTTAATTTTACTGTATATCATAATCTTTAATTAAATGATAGTAAAAAATATTTATATTATCATTGCATTCTATTATCATATAAATTGAAACACCTACAAAATGTCATTGATTCTTTTATTATTATTATTAGAAACATGAAGCAGTATCATTGCTATAGTTTATGGGTAGTTTTGGATTCCTCTAAATGACTCGAGTCTCGATTATTTTCAGTAATATTTTTGACTGCCAAAGTGAAAAAATAAATATTTTAAAAGATAAAATATAATAATAATTATTAATTAAAATATCAATGATTAAGATTTTATTAATTTTAAATTATGTTAAATATTTATTTAATTTTATTATAATTCTTAAGTGTTGATTTTTTAATCACCAATTGTAAGTGTATTTTATTATAAATTATTTTTAATTTGACTTTTAGATTAGGGTTCCGTTAAAGTTGAATGGAATAGTCTTGATCTTTGTTAGAGCATAAATATTTATTTGAAAATTTTCAAATGGGTTTGTATATTTTATCAGGAATCAAGAATATTTTTTCTAACTCTTACGGAAATTTAACACAGAAATCTAATAAAAAATAATTTATAAGTTTAGGGGTTCAATTACAATTTTTTAAAGTATAACTAAAAAAAAAACATTTCAGAAAATAATAGATAAGTTTATCCCTTTATAAAGATATTTGTTTATTTTTTGTTGGATTTTTATTTTAATATTTCAGAAGCCTAGCAGAGATAAGTTGAAAATAAAATGTATGGATATAATTATTGCTGCAGATAAATAAGAAGCTTGGCACAATGTTTAGCAGAGAGAAGTACATGGTCAGTGTGTGTCCAAACATCGATTATGCATTCATTGTAGCGCTAATTGTGACTCTTGAAACTTGATCAACCACGACATTAAGCAAGTGTAGTTAAATATCAATTTCTTCAAGATGTGTATCGATTCTTTGATTCTTTGGATTTTCCTCCCTCATCTAATGTATTGGATAGTGATAGTAGTTTTATCTTCCTTTTTTTTTAATCTTTTTGATATTTTGTGCATTCTTGTATTATTTGAAAGGTTTATTTTAAAATTTTATTTGTAAATTAATTATCATATCCACAATAGTGGACAATTACGTGAATGACATCATACGAATAGTAGATAATTATTATATATCTCCTTACTTTAATTTTTTTTTTTGTTAAAAATTGTATCCAATGGCAAGTATACCATTATTTTCACACACTTCATATTTTGTACTAGGACCTTTTATTTATTGGTTGGAGTGTCTCTTGACACGCATCGTATTTTCGATATTATAGCATTGAAATAGGAGAGATGAATACATTGATGATTTTGAGAGAGAAATAGAAAATCTGATAATTTTATTAATAAATAATACTTATTTTATAGTATTTAAAAGTTTAAAACTAAATAATAAATAATAGATAAAGATATTAAAAACTAACTGACTTGTTCTTAAATTAAAGATGTCACTAACCTATTACTTAACACTTATTTAACAAACTGAAACAGAAAAATTAACACTCCTCCTTATTTTAAAGATTGCAAATTGTCTTAAGAGTTCAAATTTGCTTACAGGCAATGACTTTGTAAACATGTCAGCCAATTGATCTTTAGACTTGTAGTAAATTAAGTTTACTTCTCTACTTTGTTGCATCTTTCTCAAGAAGTAGAATTTGATGTTGAAATGTTTAGTATTCTCATGACACACTAGATTGCTTGTAATTACAATTGTTGCTTGGTTGTCAACGAAAACTTCATTTTTGTTCTTTTGCTACATATGTAAATCACATAAAATCTTTTTAACCATAAAACTTGATTTACAAATGTTGTTGCTACTATGAATTAAACCTCTATAGTAGATTGTGCTACAATATCTTGCTTCTTTGTGCACCATGAAAAAAATACTTAAGCCTAGGTTAAAATAATATCTTGAAGTACTCTTTATATCATCAATGGATCTAGCCTAATCATTGTTAAAGAATCCATACAACCTAAATTCTTGACATTTCTCAAATTTGACACCATAATCAACAACTTCTTTAACATATCTCAATATTCTTTTTGTTGCTCTTAAATGCATTTTACTAGCACAATGCAAAAATTGAGACAAGAGACTTATATCAAATAGAATAACCGGTCTTGTTGTAGTGAGATACATTAAACATCCAATCAAGGTCCTATAATATCCTTCATCAATTTTATTAGCACCATCTTCCTTACTTAACTTCTTTTGATTCATTGGGGTGCTAACAAATTTGCATCTCTCCATTTGAATTTTCTTCAAAATTTCCTTTGCATATTTTCTTTGATAAATGAATATTGTATTTTTACTTTGTTTGATCTCAATTCCAAGAAAATAAGTCATGAGGCCAATATTTGTCATTTCAAAAGCTTGAATCATTTCTTGTTTGAACTCCTTGATTGACTTTGTGTCATTTCCAGTTACTAAAAGATCATTAACATAGAGAAAAACTATGAGAAAGTTACTTTTCTTATGTTTCACACAAATAGTGGAATCCGATAAGCTTTTTACAAAGCCTATGCTCAATAGATGATCATTTATCTTGTTGTACCAGACCCTTAACACTTGTTTTAGGCTATAAGGGACCTTTTTGAGAATATAGATTTTTATCTTCTTCAACTTGTTTTATGAATCCTTTTGGTTATTCCACATGTACTTCTTCTTATAGGTTTCCATTTAAAAAAATCGATTTAACATCTAATTGAAATATTTTTCAGCCCCTTTTGCGCAACAACTATTAACATTAATCTAATTGTATCTAATCTAAACACTAGAGCAAAAGAATAATCTAAACTAAGAATTTGTGCATACCTTTAACTAGGAGTCTGACCTTGTACTTATTGATTGAGCAATCTGCACTAAACTTTATACTAAAACCCTTTTTTTTTCCAATGACTTTTTTTTATCTTTAGACCTGTCAACCAACTCCCACATCTTTTAATGCTTCCTCACAACTAGCAGGTTCACATATTGCTACATTACATCTTTGATTGATGTCAGGCAATAACCTATTGCCTCTTATTGGAGGTTCATCTTCTAATTCATTTTGAAACAACTCTATTGTTTGCTCTTTAGGATGATTGTCTCCAATTTTGTGAAAGGATTTGGTTGTTGTTTGTGAGTTCTTCCAATCCCATTGTTGACCTTCATTGAAGTGCACATTTCTAATGATTGTCATCTTTCCGGTTTGAGGATGATACACTTTGTATGCTTTTGAAACTAAACTATAGCCCACAAAGATGCTTGACATTGCCTTCTTGTCAAGTTTTTCACGCTTAACTTATGGAACATTTGCAAAACAAACACAGCCAAACACTTTAAGAAATGTTAGTGAAGGCTTATACCCATACCAAGCCTCAAATGGAGTTTTATCTTTCAAGTGCTTGGTTGGAAGTCAATTTTGCAAGAAAACTGTTGTATTAGACACCTCTGCCCAAAATGTTTTAGGCAATTCCTTCTTGTGCAATATGCATCTAGCCATCTCCATCAACGATCTATTTCTCCTTTCACTAACCCTATTTTACTCTGAAGTGTAAAGAGGTATGAGTTAATGTTCAATCCCAATTTCTTCAAAAAAATTGATTCAATGTTGTGTATACTTCTTTCCATTGTCTATTCTTAGAAATTGAATATTGCAACCACTTTGAGTTTCCACTATTTTTTTGAATTTCATAAATACTTTAGTCACTTCATGCTTGAATTTCAAGAAAAAAATCCAACACATTCTTGTAAAATCATCTATGAAAAGAATAAAGTAGAGACTACCTTGTAGTGATGGTGTTTTTTGAGGTCTAGCCACAACAGTGTAAGTCAATTACAACTTTTGAAAGGCTCTCTAAGCTATTTTGAGGAATGAGTTTCTATTTTGTTTACCAAACTGACAAACATTACAATTTGGAAAATTATCAAAAGGTATTGGTATACTTCTTAAGATATTCTTTTTCTTCATGTTCAACATTCTTTCAAGATGAGAATGACCATGTCTCTTATGCCAGATTTTTGTGTGACTAACTTGAGTGTAATAGGTTGTTTGTTCCCCCTCTATTGGATCAAATTAGAAGCTTTTACCTCTCACTTTAATCTTTAGAACCTCTCTTTAACGCCCTTTTTTATTTATTTTAATTTAATATAAAACATTTTAAGAGTTATTGCCCAGATAAAATTACCTCTTAATTCGTTCGGGGAATTACAATTTAATAATAAACTATCTCGTCATATTACATCCATTTCAAGCACTTACTATATTATACATACAATAGAAAAGTTATACATCGCATTATGATCAGAACACTAGAAACAAAAACTTTTAAATAAAATCTTCAGAGAGTTATTTCTATCTAATCTGAAGCTTCAGAGGGATCCTCTTCATTAGTTGACTCTTCTCTTTGGTTCATATTACCAGCATGTACTGATCCCATTGATGATTGAGGTGGTTGAGGAGTTTGAGGTCATCTCCGATTAGCTGGTACATTAAGGAATCTGGGTGACGGAGTTTGAGAAAGAACTATTGACAAATTTACATGGTGGAACTGTCAGAGTACTACAATGTTTGTGGGTTAGAAGGCGAATCAGACATATCCTATGAATGTATTATCGCCTTGGACTTAGTCATAAGTCCATCTCCCTTCTAATGGAAAAATTGTCAGATGAAAAAATGGTTGAAATTCGTCAACCAGGATTAATATGTAAGAGAGGGAGGGTGTTGGAGTGAGCTATCAATTATGGGACACACATATAAATAGAAAGTGGTCTATTTAACATAGTCCCTCATCTTACCGTTTGTGCCTAAATAGGTTTAATCATCATTTTAGGGCCTTCTGTAACCTTCTATACTACTAACTTTGGGAGGACTTACTCGAGTGTATCATTCAAGATCCAATTTGCAACTTTTTGGTTGATGATTGGGAGTACGTACCTGTCTAGTACTTAATTCAAAGTACTCTCAACCAAATCTTGGTAATGATCCGCTTTGTCGGGGACGCCAAGCCAGTTTTGCGCACCCCCTATTATTTGAGCGGTTCACAACTTGACACCTTATGTACCCTCAAGGTCTTACCAAAGCCTGCATACATTCCTCAAGTACATTCTGTAGTCAACCATTGCATCCTTTGTCTTAAATTCACACTCAATAGGATTTTCAATTCAATTTACCTTCCTTATCTCATCTGTCATTCCTTACTATTTTCTTTTTATAGTGGTACTGATGTCATATCAAGATTCTCAATGGACAACATCCATTTGCTTATTATAATTGTTCTAATTGTGTCATCATTGTTTGAGCATAACTTAGTTCATTGACTATCCTAGAGTTTATCAAGAATTTCTATACTGATGGACAATGAATAAGAATATTTGTCTTTCACAGATAATATAATCTTTCAAATCACATGTATATTATCAACACAATACATTCTAATGCATATTTGTTAGTCTATAGTAATTAATTACACATCTTGCAGTCAGATAATAAGGCATGAGTAAAATGATCATTTTTTTAGAAATATATCCTTTAGGTTTTCTTACCCTCATTTTCAACTCATAGTAACCCATATAGATTCAGGTGTTATTAGTTTTTTTTCCCTAGGTTTAACAATGAAAATTAAAATTTTCTAATGTAGGGATATTTTTGTCATTTTCATAAAATATGGTTTTTCTAGGATTTTATTTTCACAATTCCACCTGTAACTTTAGATGTAGGTTTCCAGTATTTTCAAAATAATTCACTGAGTTCCTAAAGTCAATTCAAAATAAACATTGAATTTTTGTAAAGTAGGGGTATTTTGGTCATTTTTAGAAATATTTTCCCACTTAAGTATTTCTCTTTTATTTTTAACCCAAGTTCTCTTGGAAAGGTTTCTAATATAACTAAGGATAATTTAGAGCAAGTTTCTTGGTATTAGATTGACCTAAAAATGATCAAATGTTCATTTTTGTACCTTAGGGGTATTTTGGTCATTTTGTAAAAAATTAACTTTGCTAAATTTTAAATTAAGATACTAATTATTGTAACTAGGTGGTTAGGCTATTTTCTACAAATTAAAATGGTCAAAAAAGTCAAAATATTTTACTTTTTATACCCTAAGGGCAAAAAGGTCATTTTGAAAAATGTAATTTTATTTTTAAGGGTTTTTGAAATTTAAAAAGTGATTTTAAAATTCTATGCATGTTCATAAATAGATCCTAAAATTTGTCCCTCAAATTTTTTTATTAAAACAAACTTAAAATCTCAATTTTCTCTTTTACGGGTATTTTTGGAATTTTGAAAATAATTTAATATTTAATTAGAGTTTTTTGAGAAAAATTTCTTTCATTCTCTGGTACAAGGATAGGGCTATCACTAGGTTTATTTTGAGGTTAAAATGAGCAAAAATGACTTAAAAATAAAGAAAAATAGTATAGGGGTATTTTGGTCATTTTTCCAAAGAAGGGGAAAAATGGTAATTTACCAATCATCTTCAACCTCTAGCTCTAGTTCGAGCTAGAGAATTTCAAATTTGGGAACTTAAATTTCCTGCATGTTCTTGGCGATTAAACCATCTAAAATCCTTTATTAATCTCTACTCTATCTTTTTCGACTCTTAATTGATTAATTCATACTCAAATAAAGCCATATGAAGTCAAATTTTATAGAGCTTCAAACGAATATATTCTAGTTCAATTTCTGAGCTATAAAGCGAATTAGACTACGAAACTATGGAGAAACCAAATTGGAATGATATAGAATAGTTTTGTGAATCAAATTTAGAGAAATGATAATTTTTCCTACCTCAATTGAAACTTCTGCAACTCGTTAATGGCGAAGTTCTGTAACCACTATAATATCTCGATTCCTTGCGTATTTCTTAAAATTTCTTCAACAGAAAGGTTTGCGAGGCAATTTTAAATCTATTGGGACAAAATTGAGGCAAATTGGTGAGGAAACGAGGGGGAATTTGAAGGTTGGAGTTTCTGTATATTTTCCCAAATTTGAACCTCGCTTTGTCTTATATAGACCTTTGTGGGCCTCTTTTCTTCACGGTGAAGTATGCCTAGGCTTGGGCGGTGGTAGGGTAGCCTTTTCAAGGTATGAGGAGGTTTGAAATGGTAGAGAAGAAAAATGACTCGAGGTTGAAGGTGACTCAACTGCTTCAATGGTAGCTAACACGTTTTAGGAAAGATTAAATAGAATTTAATCCGTAAAAATAACAATGATAAGCCTAGCGGTCAAATGGAAAATCCTGCGTCCAAAATTACTCTTCGACCTCAATGTATTTGCTTTCGAATCTACCCTAAGCCTTTTGTGCATTTCGCGTTTTTATTTTCTCATTTAACCACGTGCCTTATTCTTTTATATTTCCTCTCGCGTTTTAATGCTACCACGTAGTTAGCTCAGTTGGTAACGTTGTGTCACTCTCTCTCTCTCTGAGGTTGTGGGTTTGAGCCCCAATGGTTTCTTCTCTTTTCTCCTCCTTTCTTTTTCTTCATTTCTTTCTTTTTTTTCTTTTTCTTTTTTATTTTGACTATTTTCTATTTTCTGTTTTTAATTTCTATAAATTTT
>JAMLFT010011719.1:0-10888 GCA_026544285.1 Pachyrhizus erosus | reverse complement strand
ATAATATATTTAACTAGAAATATATTTTAATTCTGGAATTTTTTTAAAATTTTTTTTTAATCTATTAATTTATATACATATATGTTTATATATTATTTGAATTAAAATGTAGTTCACAACTTATCTATGATTTATTTAAAATATATAAATAAATTTAATGGGTTTCTTGTGAATTTCTCTAAATCCAATAAAATTTAATGGAGATGAGATTGAGTTTAATTTTTTCATTCCTACCTATTATAAATTCAAACTCGTCTCGTCTTTGGTGGGAACGGAAACAAGGAAAGTTAAACCTGTCTTTGACCAACCTTGTTGTCATATATAGAAAAAATGCCAATAACTTAATAGTCCTCATCCTATAAAAATATAAATTAAAAGTAATTAAGTTATTGCATTTTTTCTTTGTTTAATTTATAGTTATTGTAATTTTTTTTTGTTTAATTTCATCTCTATGAGCATAACTCTTTAATTGTTTTTTGAGTTGTTACCATTATTATTTGTTATTTCTATGAAAACTCTCTCTTTCTCATTTTTTTAATTTGTTATAAGATAAACTCTAAAAAATTGGTTCTCCTTCCATGAGCTTCTTTTGTAACTTCTTGTTCTCTTTTGTTAGTATTTCTTAATACATTTTTAATAATTCATAATCTAATTTGATTTATTTTAGTCTCGTCCTATATACATATAATTATGTTTAAATAAAGAAAATTAATAATATTCTTACTTATCAATCCTACAATATATTTAAAAGACTAAATTTTACTTTTTGTTCATTATTTCTTTTTTGTTCAATTTGAATTTTTTATCTTTTAGAAAAAAATCTTCATCTTTTAGAAACAAACCTAAATGTTCCTTTCCGCCAAATTGCTAACAGAAACCTTCTATGACGTGATTGTTACATGTACATGTTAGTATTTGAGATGTAATATTCATTTCCAAGCTAGCTTTTGTTTTTTATTTTAAAAAAATTGTAACCTTAGAAAGGGTAACAATTGTTATAATGAAGTTAAATAGGGGTTCTAAAGTCCCATATTGAGAAATTAGGGTTCATAACCTTCTTGAAGAATCTTTCCTAAATTTTCAAATTAAGTATCCAATATTTTTCTAAGAGACATGAATTGAATTGTCAGGTTATAAATGTAGGACAACTTTCTCTATAGTCACGAATTTGCAAGCTACATTGTTGGGTGGCATAAGCAGTTGAGCTCCTCGTTGTCACTGTGACAATTTTACGATCTTACAAATCGTTGGAACTGTAAGAAACTTAGGGAGGAGGTTTTGCAGATGCAAATATTTCATGGTAGGTTGTTTAAGTTTTGAAACATTATATTAAAAAAGGATGAGGAATCCTTACTGATTAATGAATATTTTGTCATCTTAGAAAGGAGATGAAAACAACAAGTGTAGTTTTTTTATTGGTATTCTGAGGAGACTATTTATAAAAAAGACATTTTTTGAGACAAATGAGAAGGATTCTCAATCTGCAATATTAATTGAGTAATATATGGAAATGGTTGAAATTCATTATTGTGTTATGTTGTTTAATGTTAGGGATTAACATTGTTTTGATATTAATGTTATTGAAGTTACCCATGATTAAACTTCTACATGTCAAATGTATTTGAAGTAAATTTATACAATTTCAATGTTTGTATTTTGGATAACCTTCCATAGAATTGATTACTAGAATATGCTCTTATGATAATATGTTCCTGAGATGTTTTATTCAAATGACTAAAATGAATTTATTATAATAGTTAAAAGATCAATTTGAACTCATTTAAAAAGATGAAAAACCAATTTGAATCCATTTAAAAAGATGAAGAACCAATTTGAATCCATTTAAAAAGATGTAGGGTCAAAATACACCTTACAAAATACTTAAAAAACCAATTTAACTCATGAACCTTTGTATAAATCTAGGAAAAGTTTGAACATGTGTAAAATAATGAACCAAATTAGTTTTCAAAGTCAGTTAACGCAATTAATGTAAAGTACAAATTCATTAACATAGTAATGAGGTTTACAGTTATTAATGAAAGTAAGTATTTGACAAAAAAGGCATTAATCCACTCGTATAACTGACACTACATAAAACACCAATGTCACCTTGACCTAATGAAGCAAAAAAAGTAGACATTTTCAAAGGTAGCAAAAAATAGTCCCAAAAAATGTTGACGTAGGTGAATTGGTTTGGGTGGGTGCATTGTAAAACTGCCTTATCTGAGTTGTCATTGTCTTTAGTAATTATCTCTTTAGTTTGTGAAACTACTTCATTAGGTGTTACTACCTCTTCAATAGGTGTTATTTCCTCTTCATTGTGCATTATTGCTTCATCAACTTGTGGTGTTGCTTCTTTAGGGTGTGCTTCATCATCAATGTTAAACTAATGAAAGAATATCAAAGACCAATAGGAACTTTTTAAAAAATATCAAGGACCAAAATGAACCTTAATAAAAAAAGACTAGGGGACCAAAATGAAGCACTTTAAAAATAATAAATATAAAAGAACACAAGACATCCTTTTATCAATTGGATTACAATCTTCAGTAGGCACATCTTTATTATGTGTTGTAGCTTCTTGAGCTACTTCTCCAGCATGTACACCATTTCCTATACATAAAAAATTCCATTACACAACTTATGTACCAAATGTAAACTTGTAAAAAAATTTAGGACCCTACATAATTTCATTACCTACTACTTCTTGTACTTTTCAACATGTTCATCACCTTCACCAATTTTTCTTTTGGCTCATGAGTTTGGTTTTCATTATTGTTGCCATGGTGGACATCATTATCAACTGTAGTCCTCACTCCTATCAAATAACTCGTCTTCAATACAATCAAGAACCTCAACTATTGAAATAAGATGCACCATATACAAATGAACATAACCATGACATCTTGTAATTTGAACCATCTCCATGGCGCCAACATCATCTATCAATTGCTTCATACTAACATTCAAATTCCTTCCTCCAATCTTATATCACTTTGTTTCAATAATATGATAACATTTTTCTTATAGAATACCAATTACCTAAAAACATGAGCACCTATCAACCAAACATTCTTATTCACTTGCATGCCCTTCGTAAGTAAGCATTTTTCCCTCCACAAACTTACCACCATGGTGCACTACAACTTTTATGTATTCATCATCCATTCTACAAATACAAAGTGTTATACAAATTAAAAACATTAAACAAACACAAAACATTAAAAGCGTGCAACATATTAGACATATATGGTAACTAGATTCTGTTAACAACTCTTTAGGCGTATATGGTTTAACATAGCTAATTTTTCAAACCTCGAAACAAAAACAAATTTTTTTCATACACATTTAGCATGAAGAAACAAATTTGTGCCTCATTGAACCTTTAACCTTTGAAATAGTAATTAATTTCATCTCATAATAGCAAACCCCAATAACATTGAACTATTATAAAACCAAAGTTCAAACAATAAAAAAAAAGGTTGCTTTTTTAAAACCTCAAATGAGAGCACACCATAATGCAAATGAAGAACAAGAAAATTTTTTATCAAAGGTTATCCTTACGTGAATGATGCACAGTTAAACAACAATACATTACTTCTACCTCAATCCTTGCAAGTTTGTCCTTCCCTTTCTCCAACAATTTTGCAATGAAGAAGTTTGAAACCCTATTTCATCAATGAAGTGACGATCCATTTCTCTCATTTCCTTTATTTTTCTCATGTAACAAGCAAGAACATTCGTTAGTAGAAACGACTTCAATTTTTTGATTTTTCAGAAATTACAAAATGATGTTGTTTACACTCATGTGCCACATAGAATTTTATAACACCGTTTGTGTCCACGTTAGTATGCTTTGTTACGTTTGTTAACAAATATTGATAGAAATGATCACTTAGGCCTATTTTGAAAAGATAAAGGATGAAAATTAACTTTTAAAATAAAAAGGCCTAAATTGAGCAAAAAAATAAGATAAATGACCAAAAGTAAAATTTAGTTTATTTAAAATAACAAATATTGAATAAAATTAATATTTGTGACAAACTAAGAGTTGTCAAGAATTTGAATCTTCAGTTTGTGCATATTGTAAAACATAAGTAAAGATAGGTCAACTCCTTATATGAATCTTTGTATCTCAGTGAATTAGTTTTTGACTTTCGACCAAGGGTTAGCCAAATTCATAAAAAAAACACTAAGAATGTGTTTTGGATAACTATGAAAGTTATATTATTTAAATAATTAATTGTATGTATAATTGATTACAAGCCTAATAAAAAAATTTAAATAAATTTTTGAAAAGAAATATTAAAATAATTAAATTTCATTTGGATACAATAAAAAATAGTTTTTATACAATAAATTATGAAAAAAGGTATGTATAAGGTTGAAAGGTAAAAGAGTTTATGGAAAATTAGGAGGTAATTTGAGGTAACTGTTTTTTTGGGTGGGGAAAATTGTTGAAAAATAATTATAAGTATATCAAAAAATATATGTTGAGAATGACATCTTAGTCTTTGCAAGGTAGTAAGCAGTTAAAGAGATATCAACATACTGAAAAGAAACAACTACTTGAGTACGTTGACACCTCTTTAGCATATTACAACACAGAAGGTTGTATCATAAATTAATAATTAATTAATAAATAAATAATATAATTATTTATTTATTAATTGATTAGCAATGATTGATGATGAAATAATAAGTCCAATAATAATGATAAATCCATAAAATAAAGTCTATAATCTCAGGTCCATTAAGATTATCTATAAATATAAAATACAAAAGGTAAAAATTACTGTTCATTTGATCACTAATCATATAATTACTCTTTTTAATAGCAATTATCTGCTAACTTAAGCGACAAATTGTTTTTTGTAGGTACCCTTAATCTTGTCCTAAAGTGTAGTAGAGAAGCTTGTTAAGGAAAAAAAATATTTTTGTATCATTTTAGAAGTACGATAAGTTTCAAATTTTCAAATAAATGAAAACATATTTTTAAAAAAAAATTAAAAATTTTAGTTGTTGTCCTAAATACAATAAACTAATTTTTTTAATAGCATTTTTTTCTACAAAAATAGTTAAGGTTGAGAAATTTCAATTATCTCAAACATGCACTAAAGAGTTGTATTTATTTGTTTATTAATCAACGTGTTGTTTTAAAGTTTTATTTAGGCATAAATAAACTTAGGTCAACTCTAGGGGAATAACAATAAAAAAGAGAAAATGGTGCATAAATGTTTATGAAGTGTAAGAATTCTTATTACTTATTTTGTTATTTAATTTTTTTTAGTTTAAGAATTTGTATTCACATTAGATACTCAATAATCTTTCTTTTCAAGTGTAAAATCCTACAATTTGATTTCGTTAACTCTCATTTTAACATGATACTTTTTACTTACACTTATTATTCCTAATAATTCAGGACAATTTCTTATTCAGATTTTCTTAATTTACATTAATTAGTTGTTAACTTCCCTGTTAATTTGACAAAGATAATCTTGTCTCTAAACGACGAAAGCATTTGGGTTGGAAATTTGTAATAAACTATTTATAATGTTTTAGGGGTGCATGTGAAAGCAAAAGAACGAAGAAAAACCTAGAATTGTGATGCAATAATTGTAAGAACATATGAATTTCAAAGGGTTATGCAATGTAATGCAATGATAGGACATGATAACTATGGGAGTACATAGGAGAATTTCATGGGTTTAGTGAACTTACATTGTCATAATACAGATACGGCCACAGGATTAAGAATCTCTCAAACATTCAACTTTGTAACCTCCTTCTAGTATTGTTGTTGATTTAATTATGTATATATCTAGCCAAGTCTGAACATTTCATTAAGTATTGATTAATGAAATATATATTCTTTCATCACACCGATATGTATAATAAGGTGTCATTTTTTCCAAAGTGATGTGAAATGTTGAAGCATTTTAGGTCCCTACTCAAAAGGCAACACATCCATAATCATTGTGGTATCTATGCCCAAATAATTAGTTATGTAAAGAAAAAGAAATTGAGAAAGCAAAGATAGAATTTGGATTCGATTGAGGGGCAAAAGAGGTTTTGGTAATAGTCATTGAACACCTCATGTAGTTATGCCTTGACTACAACCCAATTTATCTGTGTAGGCCCCCTTCCCCTTTCACCCTTGACTCTGCCCATTAACAATTCTTATCAATCAAAACTAGTCTACTATATCCTAAGAAGTTGGCTGCTTTAAAGTAAAGGAATATACTTTAGAGAACAATAAATAATATTGATTTTTTTAGGAGGTACCAACTGAGTTACCTACTTTTGATACCCGTTTATCTTATATGGGAGGCGCCAACTTCACTACCTTCTCCTAAATTTTAAATTTTTCACTCCTACGTTGATTTGACCACAGCTTAATGCAAATGTCTAAACGACCCACACAATGTTAGTAAAAACTATAGGAGACACTAAGTTAGTTTGCGCAACCTCTTTAAGGAAAATGACAAAATATAGGAGGCACGATCTTACTTGACGCCTCCTTGATATATAAAATTTAACTACAACTCAAGCAATGCAAATGAATAGGAAAAAACACGTACAACTTTGGTCAAAGGAAAATTTAAAATTTGGAAGAAGACATTGAGTTGATACCTTCCACATAGGACAAATGAGTATCAGAATTAGGTAACTCAATTGACATCTCTTGTTGCTTACTTAGCCATAACAATCCCTGCAAATAATTTCTTTTTGTACACTTTTTTGGTGTAAAAAAATATTTTTTTGGCACTAGTATGAAAAAAAAAGTCCAAAGTTGAACTTTTAGTTGCAAAAACACAAATAATAAACCACTTATATCAATGAGTTTTATTTTTTTTAACTTATTTTAAGTAGTGGATCAATCTATTTTATCACATTTTATAATAATGAATAATTGAACAAGTAACAAGACAAGAGTGTTCAACGTATTTGTTGTCTCTAATAAATTTGTACAGTAACATTGATTGTTTCTATTTTTTTTTTTATTTTTCTTGATTTGTAATGTAAAATTTATTGGTTTAAAGTATTTTAAGAAAATAATTATCATTTAGAAACTACATCATATTTTGTATTACATTACTATTTATTACTTTTTTTACAACTAAAATATTTTTAATTAGTATTAAAAATTAGCCTAAAAATATGATAGCATAAACATGATCAAAATAAAATATTTATTTTCATTAAAGTATTGTAAATGCAAATTTTATTTATGTATAGAAGGATATTTTCAAGTTACTTATATTGTTTGTTTGAAACAACAAAATAAAAAGCATAAAACCATAGAGCAACTTAAGAAATAATTTAGGTTTTCTATCCGTCGTTTGGTATGGTATTTTGTAACAAGTGGAAAAAGCACAAAAAGTTATGTAGAACTCACTACCTTTTCAATCTTACCAAAAGAAAAAAAAAAGAGAAAATGAACTTTTATACAAAAAGGACAATTCTATCCTTGTTTTTCAAAACTTTTTTATGAAATTTATTTATATTATTTTAAAAATATATTAATTTCTTTTCTTTCTATTTTTTATCAAATAATCAACAAATTAATTTATTTTTTTTATCTTTTTCCTTCCTTTGACTTTCTTGAACTAAATATATTCTTATGATGCATTTGGTACTGGGGAACAGAATAAAGGAAATAAAAAATAGGTAGGTAAGAAATGAAAAAAAGAAATAAATAAAAAAATAGAGTGAAAATGTTGGTTAGTTTAAAAGAAATAGAGTATAAATAAAATAAAAAAGTTGTTTGATTTGAAAGAAATGAAAGAGATTAGATTATTATTAAAAATATTAATTTATTTTTACAAGACACATTATTTTTCAAACGTCATAATAGCATTTTAAGACCCATTTTGTTGAACACATAATTGATTATATGTAGAATTAATTGACAATTGATTATGTAAGCATCATAGAGAGAAAAATCATGATGTACTTGCGATTCACAAATGAGAAGACACAAGAGTCATGAGGACACGGTGTGGGGTTAATTTTGTAAAAAAGTGAATAAAACCCCTCATTTTCATGCAATTTGACACTTATAAGATAGGAAAATATAAAGCATGAAGCTCATCATTTTTTTGAATATTTCTTAGTTATTTTGTTGCACTTGATAGTTGTTTCCTAAAAAATAGGAGCAGACGTGCTCTTTTGATAAGGGGGAATTTCAATTTGACATGTTTTTTGATTTTAAGCAAAATTTGATTTTCATGTGGTTCATTTTGAGGTTAGATTTAACCCATTATCTTGACACCAGTCATATGCATGCATTATAATATCTTACGCACATTGCACACCCCTTAAAAATCTGTAATGGTTAGAATTTTATAAATAAGAATATGTTGTTCTTCCTTTAGTTAACTGAACTTGTTTTTTCCTTCACCATACAACACCATTAAATATTAAGAGTGTGGGTTTAGAAAACTGGAGTTGGATTACGATTATCGTGCAGTAACCTCAATGACCATGTAAAGCTTCATACACATAACCACTGCATTTGGAGCGTTCTGGAACAACAATGGTGGAAGATTGATATTTTCTTAACCTGATTTAGCTTCCACTATATGCATGATCTGAATGTGTGTTGTTTAATTGTGTATCATGTTTGGATTGTTTTAATTATATTACAACACTACCAAACGAACAAAATTAC
Source organism: Pachyrhizus erosus (assembly GCA_026544285.1). Taxonomy (NCBI): domain Eukaryota; kingdom Viridiplantae; phylum Streptophyta; class Magnoliopsida; order Fabales; family Fabaceae; genus Pachyrhizus; species Pachyrhizus erosus. The sequence continues at coordinate 2,214 of JAMLFT010011719.1, read as the reverse complement.
CCGACTTCTTTACTCTTTCATCCTCTCCTCATTTCCTTACTATCTCGTCGTGACAATCAAACAATAGCGTTAGAGAATAATCATTTTCAACATATTGAGATACGCAGAATCATGAATTAAATCCTAACCTAAGTTCTTAAAGAACTCACCTATCTATTAATCTTGTTAGGCTTTGATGCTTAACGCAAACAGTGTCTAATTTCCCAAGTCCAACATTTTGTAATTTTTCAACACCATATTTTCCGGTGGTGTATTTGATACGCAAATTAATTGTGTATGGTACATAAGAGCAAAAAAGCGTTGCATTGAGCATCGGTACAACATTTTTCACACGTGTATGTTAAATGCAATTGGTTAGTAAAACACCTCCCAAAATTCTTTGTACCGTAGCTAATGTATTCTGTGATCGGTTTGATGTCCTTAAAAAACTACCCTTAGAAGCTAAAAAATGTAGCTTTTGCGTCTTTTTAACTGTTATGACATGAAACTGTTCACGAAAGCAAACATGCGTAAGCGACCTAAGTGGGAGTCTGGGACGGTAGCATCGTGTTTTTAATTTTTAAATTATCAAAAGCATAATCACAGACTGTGAAAGGCGAGTTTGTCTGTTTAGTTTATAGCATATTTTGGCAAAAGGAAAAATAAAGTTGCAGATGAGGGAGACCTTTTAAAATAATTTGATATAAAATTCTTGAAAGCTGAATTTGATTTAGAATTTATTAAATAATAGTTTCAAGTTGAGTGTGAATTACATTTAAAAAAAAAAACGTGAATGTTTGACACTCATATCCAAGAAATTGAAGAAATCCTCGGTCCAAAAGGACCAGACCAAAACAGAGTTCTTCTGTTTTGGCGTCACAAGCACACTATAATTGATAAGGACGACTTTGACAATGGATAAAAAAGAAAAGAACAGAAGCCAAATTTTTCAAATCATTGATTATTCCCCCTGTTTCTGCTTCTGTCTGTATTCTGCATTTTATTTTATCTTCCATTGAATTATGTTGCTTTCAGTGCAAAAATAATACATCAGTGATCAAAATGAGCCAAAACAATAATTTCTCTAGGTTCATCACTTCCTCCTTACCTATATTTATAACATACAATTTAAGAGTAAATTAAGTAAAAGAAAAGTGGAAACCACGATGGGATATTGTCTTTCCTATTGCTTGCCCTAGTTTTATTGATATATATGCACAAGAAACTAAATATTATGAAGTATGTACTATTAATTTTGCAAGAAAACACTAAGGCAATAACAAGTTGAAATTCCCAGTCTCACCAAAAGGCAATATAATAAAAAATAATTAAAAGCAGAGTGAGGACCAGAAATCAGTGATAGAATTGGTGAAAAGAGAAGCTAACAAGGGATCTGAGAGGTGCACCACTCCATGACATGCAGTGGAGCCTTAATCAACTCCAACGCACACTCCACTATTATCGTTAGGCACAAGCAGCAAGGGCATATGCATGTCAGAAACAACCTGCAAATATTATGAACCAAAGTTTTAATCTTTATTATACTTTAATTCAATCAGACCAAGACCCATATCACAGAATCACAAATGACACCAACCCCAACGCAGAAAATCGAATTAAAATTACATGGTACTGATTAATTTCACATATTGAAGAAGAAAATTGATGACGGTGAAGGGTGTGTTGTTCTTACCCAACGATCCAGACGAGGAGGCCAACGATTGAGACGAGGAGGGAGAGAAAGGCGAAGGGGAGGCCCAAGAGAAAACCCAAGGGTCTGCAATCACCATCTGAGTTGCACATATCTGTGAATTTGTGGTTGTTCTGTAAAGAACCTGTGCGTGTTTCTTTGTTTTTGTCAGAGAAAGAAAACGATGTAAGAATGAATAGGTGAAAGGCTTGTGTTATTAAGAAGCGAAGAGAAACGCGTTTGGTGGCTTTAAGCAAAAGCAACCTAGGAAGCTAGGTTATGACTGAAGATGATTGATATACCAGGAACAGCATGTTTTACAGGAAAGGGAGCAGATATTTTCCAGGAATATGTTATCAGTAAGGAATTTGTATCAATAATAATAACTTTAAAAATTCAATATATATAGCACATTATAATAATTAATATTGAAGTTGCGTGAAATTATATATTTTTTTTACATTAATTATCTTAATTTTAAAAATATATATATGTTGAATTATATATTATCTTAATCTCCTTAATTTGAAAAACATTATAGATCG
>JAMLFT010011718.1:0-10889 GCA_026544285.1 Pachyrhizus erosus | reverse complement strand
TTTAAATATATAATTTATACCAATTTTAAATTTTGGTTAACAATTAATTTTAATAAATTGTATCAATCACATAATTGTTCAATAGATAACTGAATTTTTAATTTCATTATTGTTGTACAATTTAATCATTTACAAATTTATTAAAATAATTATTTACTAACTTAATTTAAACATTAATATTTTAAGATAATTTAAAGAAATTAGTTTTGAGTAAATTATTTTAAAAATAAAATATAGGACAGTCAATAAAATTAATACATTATAATCTCATTGTATATTTTATTGATAATTGATTTACATTTTTATTTGATCTTAACACATAATATTAATTTAAATTTATTTGATAATTGATACATAAAGGTTATATGATTATTCAATCCACAAAATTTTAAAAATATTACAAAATTATTATTCACAAAGTTATATCATTCAACACCACTAAAAAAATTATTGTATATCTTTTTTGTTACCATTGCACAAAATTTGACATTCATATATTCTATTGTTTTCATATATTAAATTAATATGACTTTGTGTATATGAAATAACGAACTTAATAAAACTTGAAAAAATAAGATATAATATATTTAAAATATAATAAAAATAATTTAAATAATAAAAATAAGAATATATATAAAAATAAAAATCATTCTTACTTACTATAGTAAATTATTTGTCAGCAACAAATTTAAAACAATACTAGCAATCCAAAAACAATTTTCATCAATATTTGATATCACATTATCTTCAAAATATATTATATAAAAAGTAACATTTAACCTCATATAATAATTTTTAGGATTTTGTTTGTTTAAATAGAAAAAAATAACATATTAAGCTTTCAAATACTACAACTATTAGATTTTTTAAAACTGTTTATGTATACTAAATGAAAAATTATTAACAAAAATATATATAATAATTTATATAAATAATATTCGTACATCATCTTACACGTTTGATATAAAATAAAAATAATTAAAAGTCAATTATGACATTATAAAAGAAATATTACTTTATAATAAATAAATATATCACATAAAATATTTAGAAATAATTTATTAATTTATCTTAAAAATAAATGAAAAAAATTACTAAACTAACTCAGACTTGTATATATATACATTAAGATTTTATCTATTGGTAGTTAAGTAAATTTTATTTGTTTTGGGCATAAGGAATAGAGGAGGGGGGAAAATGATTCTATTATCCAAATGCAACAAGAAAAGTTCAAGCAGGACGATAAAACAGATGCAGAAGGGGCTTACAACGTGCAACGCGACGCATGATATACTTTTTTTTTTTGGGGTGATGACTGTGATTTTTCTGAATAAAAATAGAATAAAACAAAAAGAGAATTATGTATTGCTCATATTTATTTATACTTAAAATAATTTATAAAAAATATTAGTAACATAGTTTATAAATTGAACTGAACACGCTAGTCTTCGACACAAGATTACGCTTCGCTGTAAGCTTTGAAAAACATTTGACCATCCAACATACTATCCTTGTTTTTTTTTTTTAATTTTTTAATTATTTTTATTTGATAAAGAAAATTTTTAAAAATTAATAAAGTTTGATATAATAAAATAATTTTTTAACATATATTTTAAAAAGTTTTTTTATTTATAAAAGAGAATGGAGGGTGTAGTTTTATAATGCTAAAGTTAAATTTCATACTTTATTGCATAATCACAATAATATTGATATATTTTTTTATTAAGGTTTATGGTGTTATAGCGTTAGTTTTTTTAGGTTAAGGCACTGTAGCTTATTGGGCTAGCAGGATTTGGTTAGAGCGATCCAGATGTGATGACGAAGATAAAAGAGAGAGAGAGATAATTAGATTAGAGTCATTTAAAATCACCGTCGTCCCATCCGCGGTGCCTTTATTCAGGACAGAGATTCTACCATGCTTTTCATTATAACCTCATCGATACTCCAAAATCCCTTCCCCACCGTGGGATGGCATACAACGCATTGGATTGCAACATCCTTGAAGCAAAACGACGTCGGAGAGAAGAATTGAAAGCAAGGAGCGAAGCACAGGAACAAGTGGGGGCGCACGATAATAGAGGAGGGACACGCGTAGATTGAGGCATTGATGAGGCACAGCTGTAAACCAGTAAGGTACCAGCTTTGGCGCTTACACCATGTGACCCTCTGTCCTCTGTCCCCTCTCCCCTCCCTCACACCCTTAACAAAACAAACAACAAACAGAACTCTAATAAACTGTGAGTGAGTGACTTGACACTTGACTCTTTCTCTCTCTCTCTCTCTCTCTCTCGACTTATCCCAATGGCCTCTTCTTCTCTCCTTCTTCTAAACCTCTCCCTCTTACTCTTCTGCATTGCCTTAGCCCCAGAGGTTGGCGTGCAGGCGCAGATGGAGGAGACAGGCTTGAACCTCGTGTCGGATGCGTTGGAGTGGCCAACCACAATGTCACTATACGATGATGTCGATGAAGACAGCGAAGAAGATGTGGAAAACGGTTATAGTCGGAGATCGTTGTTCTGGCGGAGAATGAAGTACTACATCTCGTACGGTGCTCTTTCTGCTAACAGGATCCCATGCCCACCTCGTTCTGGGAGATCTTACTATACTCACAACTGCTACAAGGCCAGAGGCCCCGTCCACCCTTACTCCAGGGGCTGCTCTGTCATCACGCGCTGCCGGAGATGAGTACGATTGGATCTCATCACACGCGCGCCTCTCGCTTCAGATCGCAAATAAATATATATTTCGCCATTTAGTCTCTTGTTTCATCAGTCTACTATATTTATTGTGGATTTAAGGCGTTGTTAGTTGTGCTAAGCAAGTCAAGTGTCGTTTTTTGCTTGAGTTTAAGGTTGGGTTTTTGTATCACCGGGATTTTTCTTCGCTGCCATCGACTCCTTCCGCTCCGCATATGGAACTGTTTGCTTTTTTTGCGTTATTTCATATTTATTTCTTTGTATAAATCCGAAAGTTATGACTTTATTGCTTGCAACTCTATACGTGGATGAATGCCCTTTCTAGTTTCTATCCCATCTCACTTACGTTGCAAATTATCTATGCGGAACCCACCATTCCATTTTCTTCACCTGCCTCCTCCTGTAAACACTTTTATTTTATTTTTTTCAAAAATATTCTTGTATTTTTTTTATTTTTACTTTACCAATATTGAGAGACTGAAAATTTATTTGTTTTAAATTAGTTTTAAAATTTGATTAGAATGTATTGATATAGTAATTTAATCATAAATTATATTAGCGTTTTGTAATAATCATTTTAAATATTACAATTTAATGATATTTTTAATTGATTAACTTATTAAAAATATGCGAAAATTAAATCAAATAACACTATTTAGAGATGCCATTTGTCTCGGAAGGAGCTAACTAAATGGGCTTGTTTTCATTTAGATTTCTAATCTAATAAATTTTGCATGGCATGCTTGTGTTCATTAAACGATAGCTATTCTGGACTGCTTATGAAAATAAAGAGAATGTTGAAAAGGAAAGCATTATATAACAATGTTTTATCTTCTATCAAGAATTCATCCGATTTTTTATAAAAACAGTGCTCGTTATGAAGATGGAAAACATCAATCAAGAGTCTAAATGTCTAACAAAGACGATAATCCAACTCTATCCAGTAGCAATCTCGCATAGTTCTTCATTTTTTTTTTCCAAAATTGTAGTTACGGGATCAAGAATTTTAAATACTCAACCAACAACTTTCTCGACATTTATCAATTCATTAAATTGTTTATGACACCACTAGTCCTCATAAATGCCACATCTTTCCTTCCATTTAATGGTCTAACCGTATGGTATGTTTGGTTTAAAAAATAAATAGAGAACTAGATAATTTTATAAGTTTATAGGCAAGAAAATATGATAAAAATATATTTTTTTAATTATGTATAAAGTAATATATATATTCTTAATAAACAAAGAAGTATATAAACATAAGGCAAATTGATCATTTTATTCACAAAACTAGCTTTACTTCGTTTCCTTCTTGATCGACAACAAATAGTAGAACAAACACATCTTGCCATTTTTTCTATTGCCCCCGTCCGTCTTTAGAATATTGAAAATTCAAAATTCACTATCTATAATCTGTATTTATGTATAAAGATATCAAAGAGTTTTAATGTATATATATTTGTCCATTTTTATTCCTACCACTACATTTATAAATCATTTTTTTATTTTTATAACTACTTTTGTAAATCATGCACTAACATTACATCCTCCATTATCTCTCTTTCTATTTATTTTCTAAAATATACAGAGAGACACGAAGTGCCTCATTTGTTCTAGTTTATTATTAAAAAAAATGGGGATTTACAAATACATTTATTTAAAAATCTTACCAAGTAGCGTTTTTATCATGTTTTTATAAGTTTATGGTTAAAATATCATTTAGTCTATTATGTTTTTATATTTTTTTTATATTTTTAAATTTTAATTTTTTTTGTTTTCTTTTTAAATATTTTAGTCATTTTTATTAAATATAAAATTAAAATTATTTTTTAACAAAAGATAAAAGACTAAAATATAAAATTTAAAACAATAAGAAAACACAAATGACCAAAATAATATTTTAGTCTTTTTTAATTTTTTTATTTTAAAAATATAATTACAAATATTATCGATATAAAGAATATTATTGTAATTTCTTATTAATTATTTTAAAATAATATTTTTTGTTACTATATATTGATGCAAAGTATTCATAACTTTAATATATTGTTTTTTTTAGAAAATCTTACTAATAATTTTTAGTGAAATCTCTTATCCCACCATTTTTTTTTTATTTACAAGATTTCAAAGTCCTACTAAAGACTTTGCTTTAAATAATGAGTTTAGTGTCTATTTTTTTATCAAATAATTAATTTGTTAATTAATTTTATCAATTTAATTATATAAACTTTAAGTTATAAATAATTTTATGCTTATGTGAATTTTTTCGCAAACATGCTAAATGTGGACTTGAGAAAATTGTTTAAAATCAATTATTCTGTAAAACTAAAAAAGTTATAAAAAAAGGTCATATAATACAAAATAAATTAATTCAACCACAAAAAACAATTGACATTAAAATGTTATAAAATATGATAATATTTTTATAGTAATTACATTATTAAAATATCTAAATTATTAAAAAAGATTAAAATACCATTTTGATTCTTCATATTTTTGTATTTTTTTATTTTTGGTATTTTATGTTTTAAAATTTTTAATTTTATTTTTTATATTTTAAAAAAACTCATTTTAGTCTTAAATTTAACAAGAAAATTTAAAATGAATTTCTTTTAAAATATAAATTATAAAATAAAAAATATAAAAAATGAAAATTATATTTTAGCCTACGTTTATTAAAAAACACTCTTATCTGAAGACATTAATCAGGAAACAGTCAAGAGAAGGGGAATCCAACCTCTATAATTATCCGGGTGTATAATAGCAGTTTTTCTCATAACTTTGTTTTTTGTAAACCTCAAATATTTCACAGTAATACTGTTATTGAAAGACCAATAACCTATTTTTAATTTGAAATACTCTTTTTAACGTATTCATTATTATCAAATGAAATTTGTAAAATGTACTAAATAAGGAAAGTAAAATCCATATAACTTGATAATATATGTAAACAGTTAATTTTGAGCCATTAATTTTACAGGCTTCGAACTTTATTTATATTTAGTTTTTGTATTTTTTATTATTATTATTTTGTTCTGAGTCGTGCCTTAGCTACTTGAGTCCAAGCAAACATATCCGTCCAACGCTATCAAGCCCAATCAACACCATTGGGAAATATTTTTAACTACGTTATTTGTGATTTTTTCTATATCAATTACTGTAAGTTGTAATGAGCTTGATCATGCTTATTTTTATTAATAATGGTGATTGGACGTTCATATAATTTACTTATTAAGTATAAAAAATATCAGCAATCTACTTTATGTTATTTTAGTATGGAATAATTGATAAATAATAAATTGTTAGTTTAATTAAGTTAGGTATAAGTATAAATAACTGAATAAAAATTTAAATGTATTTCTTTTCATATTTTAGTTTGTCATAAAATATTTATTTTCAAATTATTTCAAATCATGAAATCAATTATAAGTACCTAAATTTATTTTCTATTAAAATAAAATTGGTTTGATTTGAGGAAAGTTGTTGATCTTAAGTTGGACTATTAGGCAATTCTAGGTGATATATTGAACAAGACTCTTCATTTTAGAGGGTTCAAAAATATCAAACTCTATTATATAGAGAGAGAAACAAAGAAAGAAAACATTATTTTTTCATCTCATGTTAATACCACTAACACAATATTTAAATTAATTCATTTTTTAATTGCAAAACTCTCTAACTCTCACTCCTATAGAATGCGTTATGAAAAAAAAAATGACGAGGAAAGTTTAACTTGTAAATTAAATAAAAATAATACAAAGAAGAACCTCTATCATAAAAAAACATTAAGTTAAAAACATTATTTTTATCCATAAGTTAATTGTAAATCTTCGTCAAATCAACTCTTTAAATTCAAATTTAATTATAGACTAAAGGAATTAAATATTACCTCTTGTCCTCTTTATAGAAACTTTTTAAGAATTTTATTTAAGTCTTTTATTAGACTTTTCTTGAGTCAACTCTATTGATTTAATTTTATTTTGTTTTATTTTTTATAAAAATTATTTTAATTTAATATATACCAATTAATCAGGCAGAGAGATATTAAGAAAGAGAAAATCCCAAAAATTTTAAAGGTAGTTCTAAAAAAGTGATTAAATTTTTTGAAACATTTAAAACTATTAACACCCAAATTCCTAATTTTTATGAAATAGTTACGAGTCTTATATAAGATGAGAAATAATTATGCTCAGGCCTAATTAAAACTATATACAAGAGAGGAACAAATTTACCTAGAGTAAGGATTAACAAAGTTATAGAATGATTTGAAGTATTCTAACTCATCTAGATAAATAGTTATTATATTTAATTTGAAGCAACTGTTCTTAATTGGCTTTAGTGTACATTGCATCTTACATGAAAGAAGAGTTTAATTTTACCTGCGTCGTGTTTGCTGTGAAATGCAATTACACTTCAAATACAAATGCATGTAAAATGTCTTTAATGTATATATAATAATGCAATATGTAGAAATAAATAATAAATAAAAGTATGCAAGTTGGGTCAGGCAAACTATGACCGCATGCCTCATTCGCTTAATTAATAATACATTCATTGGACTTGTTCTTTCTCTTTATTATTATTAACTTTGTAATTTTTTTTCTCTAAATCTTTTAAGATTATTTTTAGTGTCTGAAAAAGGACTAAAAATCATCATAAAAAAAATCAGGAATTAAAAGTAAAAAAAAAGTTAAGAAATATTTATCAATAAAAAACTTTAGAACTAAAAATAAAAATCCTAAAATATTTTTAAACTAAAAATAAATAAAATCCACTTTATAATACTGCATGTTATTGATATATGATTTTTTTTTTACCTTTTTAGGATATATGTTTTAACTTGATATTTGTAGTTAGTATCTATTTTGTGTTAATAGTGTTAAAAATTGTATTTATGTGTTATTTTGACTACTCTCAATTTACATTATAGTCATATAAAGGGGTTTGACAAACATGGCAACGATACCATGATTACAATTTTTTTTTTCTTAAATTGAATGTTAGGTTGTTGAGTAAATAGTAAGAATTCAGGACATATTATTTAATTTATATTTCTTTCGAATTTGAATATAAGCAAACAGAAATTTATATATGATAGTCCTAAATATTAGTAAACATTAGTTAATTTTATCATAATTAATCAAATTATTCTTCAAATACACTTTTATTTAATTTAGATTTTATTTTTATGATAACATTCAAAATAGAGAACGAGTATTCTCATTTAAAATAAGTTTTCATAAAATTGAATTTTTTTCGTGAGGGGTGATTTATGAAATAAAGTTTATTTTTCAAATGAAATTAGAAAAAATAAATAAAATTAGCTAACTTTAATTGACAAATTTTTTTTATTTATATTTGATTTTGAAGGAAGTTACGTGTAAAAAGTATTTTAATTTTAAACTTTTAGGTTCTTCACATATATGTGTATACGAATCACTGTGTTGTAACCAGAAAAACATGTATTACTATGTTACCATTTTGTTTGGTAAAAGAAAAATGGTGGTGAAATAAGATGGAGGGAGAAGAAATAATGATAGATAAGAAATTATGTGTATTTGGTTGAGAAAAATAGGGTGAAAGAGAAATAAACAAAATATGAGTTTCATATCTTTTTATTTCTTCTTAAAATTGAGAGAGAGAAAAACCTAGTTAATATTAACAATTTTTTCTAAAGGTTAAAGATTGTAAATTCCTTTAGTGGCAAATTTAACCGTTACCAATAGTTTAAAATTGTCAAAATTTGACATGTTGTGACAACTTTTTTGTGTGTTTTATTTTACGATTTTAAAAAATTAATTTTAAATATATAAAATCAGTTATTGATTATTTTTTATTTTTTATTACTTTTTAATAATTTTCTTAAATTAACATCATTATTTTCTATTTATTTTCATTCATTTTATTATCCTCTTCCCTGCTTCCATATTTTTTTTTTTTGCATATTTCTTTTATTCTTACTATTAAACACACTCGTGCTTGAACACTTTATCAAGTACTGAAAAAAGTTATAAAGATGTGATTAATCACAACTAATATCTTGGATTTTAATTAAAGTCTATAGGAGCATGCATCAATTAACGTACCATTCACTTGAGTCAACTAGTACAAATATCCTAAATTAGTATATGAAAATTTGAAACAGTTTGTTCATCTAAAAAAAATGCATACATTGATTACAAGTCATCTAATGAATACGATCCAACTTAATACATTATCAACCTTCTCGTATAAGTTACATTAGTTAATATTCACTTTCTACAATAAATTCATAAAATGACATATCATGAGACAGTAAGTTCAAATTTTGATAATTTGAGACGTAATTTAATATCTTATCATCTTAGTTCTTTTTTACATTTTAAAAACAAAGACAAAAATGATCCATGTATTACACAGGTTGCACACAAGTGAAAAGACAGAGGGGATCATTTTCTTTATTTGAAAAATATATTATATATTTTAAGAAACTTAAAATCAAAAAATAAATTATATTGAAAACATTACAGAAATCTCTTATTTATATAAACACCTTAACTGAAAAGTAAAATATAATTTTACCTTGTTTTGCTTAAAAACTTTCGTAGGTACAGTATTCTTAAGCGAAAAGAGATATAGTTTTCTTAAATGTAACAAAAATGAAAGTATATTAAGAACATAAATGTAGAAAGACTCACACAAATTATATCATTTCTGTTTACAGTGATTTTTAAAAAATATAATAATTAAAATAATTTAAAAAAAGTCAAATATTATAATTTTAAAATTTAATTAGTTTTTGATATTATATTAAATTATGTTTAGATAGCGTGAAAAAAAGTGAAGAGCGGATGCAAAATGCAATGGACATGGACTATAAGCGCTAAAGACATCGAAGTGAGTCCCAATAACCGGCGCAGCCAAACGAGTGACATTTCGGTGCGTTATAAATATTAATTGAATGTTATCTTTATAGCAAATGTTTTTTTTTTTTTAAAAAAAAGTTAAAAGTATTTGGTGAATAATTTATTAAAAATATATTACTGGAACAATGCCATTTTCCTTGTTTTAATTGCGGCAGCCAGGACCAAGTGACTGGCTTGCGGAGCCGAATAAGAAAATTGACTTCAAATTCACTGTTTATTATGAGAAAAAAATATACTGGAATTAAAAATTATTTAAATAAAAAATAAATATTTAAATTAAAATACTTATTAATTACTATTATTTATTTTTATTATTTTAGAAACCAGTAGAAAGAAAGACTCAACAATACCATGATGAAAGAGGAGAAGTCAGTTATGTATTATTTATTTTCATTATTTTCTCCACACTTTTAAGTGAAAACTCAAATTAAATTTAAAATTTTATCTTCACTTTGATTATACAAAATAAAGATGATACAACAATTTTTACTGTTTTCTCTCCTTTTTCATTTATTTCTTTCATATTTCAGCTACACCCAGCATCTTGTAAAGCAACAGGTTCGTAGGAGAATTAAATTTTTGAAAAAGCAATTTATAAGTTTTAACCATAAAAAAATATTATAGATTTAATCTAAATTTAAATTTACAAATTTTATTCTAAATAAACAATTAATTTTGTTTCACTGTTTATTTTTATAAATTTTTAAATATGTAAAGGAAAAGAGTAATCAAAATTGCAATCCAGTAAATATTAAATATTCACATATAAACGTCAACTATTATTAAAATAATTAATAGTAGTATTTTATTACATACACAAAAGGTAAATGTTATTTTATATAATTAAATCTCAGAATAAATAAATTTTTAACATATAAATTATATTATAAATAAATATTTTTAAATACATAAAACATATTTAAATGTATAATGAATAATTTAAATTATAAAATAAAATTATTTTATTTTTACAGTGTGATAATTTCTTTTAAAAATATTAAAATTTAATTTATAAATAAAAAAAGATTGAGATGGATATATAAATAAAAATAGAAATTATAAAAATAGCATATGAAATATATATTTAAAAAAAAGATTTAAACACAACTTTGATATTTCTAATTTTTTTAATCTGTAACTTTAATTTTTATATTTTACAATAAAAATATTTGATCATCTTATTTTTTTAAAATTAATTTTAATTAAATTTATGATTTTCTTACATTTATTTATTCATTTAAATATAAATTTAATTTTTATATTTTCTTAATTTATAATTTTAGTTTTT
>JAMLFT010011717.1:0-10860 GCA_026544285.1 Pachyrhizus erosus | reverse complement strand
ATTATTATTATTATTATAACATCTATAATAATATTAAAGGTTTATATAAAATTAAAATAAAAAATAAATTATACTTTTATATATATATGTGTTAGCACCAAATTTTATTTGAGTAATTAAATAAAATACAAAAACAAGTAAAAAAAACATGAAACAAGAAAAATAATTAAAAAAATTATTATTAAAAAGCTTTGCTTCCATTTAGTTGATTTAATCTTTTTTTTTTTTCTTTCATCTTCTATTTTTATGACTTAGCTTTGCTACTATTTCATCCAAAATGTTTTGTTTTTGTTTTTTTTTTCCTGTCACAGCCCATGCTCAACATAGAGGAGTCATGTTTTATCCAAGTGATTAGTGACACTACCTATTAACAGCTAGCGCCACTCAGCCTGGTGTTGCTTTCTGATACTTAAGATTTTTTTTGTTAAGTAATTTTACATTAGTTAATTCATACGTTTGATAGTTTTGTAATTTATTTTTTTTATGTTTGTTTAAATTATTAAAAAATACTTTTTTTATTTATTGTGAATCCGATTAATATAGCTTGTTTTACACTGTTGGTACCTTTGGTCTTAGGATAGCTAGACATTAGATTTGTTCACTACGTATTTGTATTTGTATTTGTATTTGTATTTGTATTTGTATTTTGTGGGTATTCCATAATTTCATAGATTTGAGTGTGGAGTTTGTACGTGGAAATCAAAACCAATCTGAATGACCCTGCTTGGTAATGTTTGGATATGTTCAAGGGATTGTTTTTCATTTTTTATTTTTTATTTTTTGGTGAATGGTATTGCCTTTGATTTAGAAATAACTATGTGATTCTCGATTAAATTGGTTATCAAATAATTATAATGAATAAATAAAATATACCTCCAATAACTCATGCACATAAAATAAAGTTCACATATTCTTTTTCTCCTTTCTACATTTGCTGCCTTAATTTTAGACATATCTCTTCAACAAATAAATGCTAACATTAATTAGATGTTACTTTTGAATTAAAAATTAATTTATAATTAAAATTTGACACTAGTTTTTAGTGTAAATATATGATTTTTTTATATACGTTTTTTTATTTATGAAAATAAATAACTAGATGTTCTTATTAAAATTGTGCACCAATCTTTAAAGGTAAAAGTATAGTTTACACTTCATGAATTAAAAGATCGAATAGATATATGTATTGATCTTTTTATTAAAAATTCAGATATAATAATATAAGAGCTAGATTTTTTTTATACATAATGTTTTTTTTTAACAAAATCATTAAATATTTTAATTAAAAATTTTGTGTCAATTCTTTAATGTAGATATGTGGTTTATATTATCTTTATATATCAAATGGTCGTTTATTTATATATATGATAGCATATATGATCTTATGTCTAGTTATTTGATATTTCTATTTAAAATTTATTTTGATATAATTTAATAATAATAAATTTTTTCTTTATTTTTTTTAAATTCACACAACGTTCTACATATTCAATGTATGATTTACTTTATTATATGATTTGTAAGTATATCATCTATAATTGCTATCTTATATCCTATGCGTTGTAGATTATAATAAAACTAAAAGTTCTTGTAAAAAACACTAAAAAGATTAACATTGAAAATTAAAAAACACTAACATATTTTTTACAAAAGAAATAGGTAAGTCTAATTTTCTTGTTACACTCAGGATATGTAGGGACAAGGGTATACCCTGTCACTTAAAAAAAATAAAAAAATAAATATTAATAATTCTCATTTTTTCTAAAATTAATCGTTTGGTTTAATAAAAAAATTTCATATAAATAAATCATAAAAAACGTGTTATTTTCTTTTAAAAAGGATAAAATAAATATTTTCAAAATTATACTATTTTGCACATTTAATCGACAATAATAATTTTAGAACGAATGTCCTAAGATACTAATATCTTTCTTACTTGTTAATCAATTATTGAATTTGAATTTGGTTTCATAAGTCATTTTTGTTTTAAAATAATTTTTTTGTAATTTTTCTTAAAAAGTTATGATGAGAACTCTTCTAATTTTAATATTTTATTTTGATGTCCTGTCATAGTTCTGACGACGACAATATCCGTAAAATAAAATAGTGAATTTTTTTTATACTTTATCATAAATGAGATGTTTATTCTTTAACTATATAAGTAAATTTATTCATTATCTTATTAACAATACAAGTCATTTATCAAAAAGTTTATTTTTAAAACTATGAATAATATCATTAAATTATTATAATTTATGAATATTTTTAGAATAAAACTTAAATTTATAATATTATTAACTAAAATCAATGTGAGTGCCAGTAGCATCTTTGTTAAGTATTTGGAAAGCAAATCCAAGAATCTAAGGTGTGATGAAAATGGTGAAATGGCATAGATTGGAGAGCAATCAAAACGTGCTTTTCAAGAAGAGGGTCCCAGCTGATGGAAAACACGTGTGGGCAGTTCCAGGCCATGGTTTTGGCTCTTAGCAAACGGTATTTCATTCATTATCACATTGCTTTTCACTTAATACCGCAGGACAACACCGCCACGGTTTTCTTTCCTTCTACCCTCATCACCTTTTCCATTTTTGCTTTTTTTTCCTTCTTCTTCCTTCTATTTACACAACGGACACATACCAAATCATAACTAACGAGAAAAAAAAAAAACATAAAATAGAGAGAAGAATGTAAGAATTATAAGTGTTATGATGTGATAGAGAAAAATTGAGATAAAACAAAGTAACATATATTTATTAGATATTTTTGAAAAATACATTTTTAAATATTATTTCTCTTTATATAAACCATATGTTTCATTTTCTTTTTTCTTAACCCATTCGTTTCATTTTCATTACTTTATTACTATAAAAAATTATTTTAATCTTTATAACAATTTTAATTCGTTTATATCTTTTGTCACAGATATTTTAATTGTTTTTAATTTTTTCCATATACTTCACAATAATTTTATAATATTATATGCACAGCCATTAATAATCTGTAATAAATGAAAATAAATATATCAAAATATATTTTCATCCTTATATTTAATATTTATATTTATTTCATTTTTATTAAAAAGTTAATTTAATTTTAATATTATAATCATTTTTAGTTCATCCTTATCCTCTGTTGTTGTTGACTGTCTGTTTGAGTCATAATATAATAAATTTAGGAATTAAATTACAATAAGAATTATTTAGGAAATAAATTATTAATTTTTATTATTATTTTCATTTACTTCGCAATAACTTTATATATTTTATGGTATCATATGCACAACCAATAATAAGAACGACGTTGAAAATGGTTTTACATAGATAAATTGAATTAACACTTTATTTTATACAAAGAATAAAATAAGAATGATTCTTATACCATTTATAAATGAATTTTATATAAGGAACAAATATAAGAAAATAATAGGTGAATGAATATGTTATTTCTGTTTAGAAAATAAATGGTAAAATGAAAAGTTTAAACCAAATTAATCAAAATAATAACGTCAATGCCATAATTAAGAAAAAATAATTAAAATTTTGCTCAAAATATAAAAATTCATTAAATGAATTTCTTTATGGGAATCTAATACGAGGGTCAGTGACACAAATTGCAGCTAGTGCGAGGACTAGAAACTAAATAGGTGGCTAGCCGCAGACAAAGTAACATGAAACACCACCGAAAATGCATTCTTACGTTAAATTTTCATGTTGTCGTGTATGAATTTTATGTTTATTTTTTTATAAGCAGAGCGCTACAGTTATTATTTCTAATATATTTCTTTTAACGCATTATTTATCATTCGTTAAAGTTATTAAAAAATAAATTAATGAACAGAGACTTATTTAATAGGACTAAATTTTATTAATAAATATGGTAGAGAATATACTCTTAATATTTCTTTTTATAAATATTTTATATTTTTTCTAAAATGATACTTATTTAATACGAATAAGTACTACAAGTATCACCATGTAAATGCATTGCCATGTAATTCTAAACTTTTATATATAATAAGTTTATTAATTTTATTATAAATATTAAATACATTATAAATTGTATCCTGAATGCTTCTTGACTCGTTGATAATATATAAGTTGTTTTATAGTAACTATTAAATTCATTTAAGGGTTATGGCGCTGCACAAAGTAGTCAAGAACCAAAAAAAAAAAAAAAAAAAAAAGGAAAAAAAAAAGAAAGAAGAGGGGTTTTATTAAATAATAAATCTGGGGCTCGTTAATTTCCGTTTATACACACAAAACCATCCTTGGGTTGGAGAAGAAGGAAACAGCATACAGACCAAAGCTTCTCTCTCTTCTATTTCCCACCTATAAAACCAGATGGAAAAAATATGCCCTGTGCTTGTCATGATAGAGTAGCCGAAGCACCTTCTGCAGCATTTGTGATTTGATCACAAAAATTCCGAACTTATCAGTTTGCTGAGCTTCTGGTAAGAACTTTGTTCGTTTCCATGTGTGATCGTCAGAATTTGAGTATACACTTTTTTATGAGATAATTATAAAAATACAATCTTTTTTGTGATATGCTTTGTAGGTGTTGACCTAACCTCACTCTAGTTGTGCATGTGTGTGTGTGTGTGTTTTTGGGAATCTTTTATTTTTTTAATGATGGATGTCTGTTAAATGGATCTTGCCTATGTTGTTGCTCTCTGGTGTTTTATTTTGAGTCCGATGTCTTATTGGGAATTTTCACAAATGAGTAATCGAATAGTTGTGTTGTGAGTGCTGATTTTTTGTTCTGACCTCTGTGCTGGTTTAGCCACATTGTTTACCCCATGTTCAATTTGACTCAAAAGTTTTTATTTTAATTTCTGAAATGCATATCTGGTACTGGAAACAAGAATGTGGGTTTTGTTGTATCCATGGGTTTAGATTCAAAAGTGAACATCTTTGTGGTTTGTGTATTTTTTAATCAGCCAGCGAGTCAGAGGCTGGGTGGGTTTGATTTCAGATTCAGGATTTTGGTGATGATATTAGAAAATATGCTACACCTTGGAAATAGTGGCTCCTGCTTTTCCTTTTTATACTTATTGTTTAGTAATTGGTAATTGCTATGGGAATCTTGTATATGCATTGTTATGTTTTCTACTTTACCTTGTCGATCTTGGATAATTAAACAGTCTGTTAGGGCGAAACTAGTCCTGGTCTGTGTGAAATATTCTTCATGTGCTTAGGCCAAATAATGATTTATTTTTTGACTTGT
The DNA here is from genome assembly GCA_026544285.1 of Pachyrhizus erosus. NCBI lineage: Eukaryota > Viridiplantae > Streptophyta > Magnoliopsida > Fabales > Fabaceae > Pachyrhizus > Pachyrhizus erosus. Next base: position 5,637 of record JAMLFT010011717.1, on the reverse strand, counting down.
AATGGATGATTGTCGATTGTAACACGAGAGTTTTAGCAGACAATGTGGTTTTGTGAAGCTGTGTAAATATCATCTTCATCATGGGAGTTGTGTCAACATAAGACTGCACTTAGATGGCCAACCATAAAAAATGTTCACAAATGAGATAATTTGTTGAAATGATCATCAAAACGAACCAGTTAACTTCCTAATAGCCATGTTTGATTCCATTTTTTCAGAAGTCTAATATATTACTGTCGTTGAGTGTAAAATTATGACCAAATGTAGGTCACTGCAAGGAATGTCTAATCTGAAGATCTTGTTTAGGTTGGTACTTGTGGTTGTTGCTTGACAACTGAACGTTGAGGCTGTATGATATTTAACTATCTAAGAGTAAATTCAGTTCTTTGTTATTGTTTTACCACATTAGCAAATTATTGGTTGTCCTAAAGCTTTTTCACCCACAAAAAGGTTTCCCTTCAAGATCTTTTTAATATCCCTCAATCTATAAGTTCCTCTTTCATTCTGAACTATGTTACGGTTTTGGTTTATAATTTCATCTGCCTTAATAAACACAGTATCTTTCAAGAATAGTATGGTGCAACTTTGAAACCTTCATATTTATTTAAAATGCTCGGTGTAATTTAAATTGTTTTTCCTTTTCTTAGCAAGTGCATGTGTGTCAGTATGTGCACTTTTTTAATCATTTGTAGCCTATTGAATACTTGTCTTTGTGTTTTCTGGTTGCAATGTACACGTATCCATGACAATGATCAATTTAATATCAGACCCAGGTTATATCTAGTAGATCACAAGTTTAATAGTTATTTGAAAATTTCTATTTGTGCAATATCATTTACAGTAGCAAATTTTCCCCTTGCTTTTGCCCCTCCCTTTTACAAGCAGCCAAACAATTTACAAAACTTTATCATCATGTAAGTTCTTCCATAAGTTAATTTTGTTTTGAATGTAACAAGTTAATTTTGGAATTACATGTGCAGGCTTATCAATTTTGAAGGGGTTCAATACTTCACCCTAGTAGTTGGTTCCGTGAAATTTGTATTGGTATTGCTGTATCAGAATTCTTCCAATCAATCCTGTAACCATGTCATTATTGGCTAAACTGCGCTGTGTCACTATAGATGTTACCGGTACCCTAATGGCTTACAAAGGGGAGCTTGGTGACTATTATTGCATGGCAGCCAAAGCTGCAGGCCTTCCATGCCCAGACTACAAACGTGTTCACGAGGGCTTTAAGCTTGCATACAAGGACATGGCAAAGAAGTATCCGTGTTTTGGGTATGCAGCCAAAATGCCAAACATTGTGTGGTGGAAAACCTGTGTGCGAGATTCTTTTGTCAGGGTAAGATATCTGTAAAGTCATTACTGTGGTTGTATAATGTATTGCATGTCATGATAGCTAAATTTTTGGTATTTACATGGGCACACAAGGAAAGGTCGCATATTTAGTTTGGTTTTAAATTTGTCTTCTGCAGCAATGAATGCAATGAACTAACAAAGGTTTAATTCCCACCTTTATTGATGTGTTCAGCCACATTATAAGCTATCAAAATTAAGCATTGAATTACAAATCCATGATATTTGCCATCTCACCTGTTAAAATTCATGGAGAAAATTTGTTTTCTGGCAGGCTGGATATGATTATGATGAGGAGACATTTGAGAAAATCTTCAGACGCATATATGCGTCCTTTGGTTCATCTGCTCCATATACTGTATTTCCAGACTCCCAACCATTTCTTAGATGGCTTCGAGGAGAGGGTCTCAAAGTCGGTATTGTGAGCAATGCTGAGTATCGGTATCAAGATGTGATTCTTCCAGCTTTGGGTTTAAACGAGGTAAATTTCCTTTGTTTATCTAAAAGTTTGCTATATCAGACTTAAATAAATTAACATTTTGCTTTGTTTCAAAGGTCACTTAAATACTTAACCACAAATTAGCATAATATCACATTCTTAAACATTTGTGATTGTTCATGTCGGAAATGTCCATAGAGAATGGTGCAATTCCATTTTGAAACACAATGCAGTTATTGATCCATGATCTATGAATTTCAATAAAGATTTTAAGAAAATTTTGTTGAATTGTAGCGTATTCAGCACTAAAACTTACTAATCACTACATGATTTTCTTCTTTACTACACTTACAAGGTCATTATATTAAGTTGTGACTCTAGACTTACCCCAGAGACAAGCATGTCTGATTGTGTTATGTATGATGTTTGATGATGCAGGGATCTGAGTGGGACTTTGGTGTGTTTTCTGGTCTTGAAGGCGTTGAGAAACCAAACCCGAAAATTTATGAGGTTGCACTTGAGAGGGCTGGAAATATTGCACCTGAAGAAGCTTTGCACATAGGGGACAGCATGCGCAAAGACTATGAACCAGCTAAGAGCATAGGGATGCATGCACTATTGTTGGATAGATTTAAGACACCAGATGCTGTGGAATGGAGGAAATCTGGGGCAGTTGTTCTTCCTGATTTGTTGGCAGCAAAAAAATGGCTGTCTTCAGATAAGCCAAATTTCTAGAGGCTCTATCTACTCAAATAGTATTTATGTATCATCTCACCCCTCAAATGATATTACTGTGATTTGTCACATTCTACCATTGCATGTGGTTGAATATTTCTCTCTAGAGCCATACTTGAGAATCTGATGGCTAAGAGTTAGATGTAGCTCAAACTTAACTTTGCAATACAAATATAGTCAAATTTGAATATTAAATTTATCATCGCTATTTGCTGAAAAGAACAAGCATATGCATATTAAATTTGAATATTTTCATAACGAGGTTGTAGGAGTTGAGTATCACCTAGCTCAAAATTTGACTCAGTTCCTTCTATCTTCCCTTGGATTAATATTTTTGTTAAAAGAAAATTTCTACCTTGCTGACATGTCCCTCTTTTATTATTTTTGGTTCGGGGCTGCCTCATCATTATTCCGCTATGGAAGTAAAATAACAACTATAGTATTTTATATTTTTTGTTCCATTAAAGAATGGCAATGTTTCAAGTTACTAGGATAGATTAGTGGAGATGGATTTGAATAATTTGTGTGAGATGCATGGGTTTGAACTTCATTAACATCAACTTATTATTAAAAAAATGACAATGTTTTGAGTTGTTTTTTAGGCCTTATTTAGGGGACTGAGCCCCCATTCCTACTTTGAACTACGGTTTCATGCTAAGGACTGGAACGGGCTCTTCCAATTTTTTCCTAAATATACCCTTCTCAATATTTTTTTGTAGCTTTACCCTTTTTTACCCTTTTCCCTCGACCCCTTTGCCTCTTGCACCCTGCCGCTACTTGTTTTTGTTGTTCATGATCATGATCAAATTGATCAAATACGAACTACGATCCTTCATGAACTACAATTCTTCTCCAATTTATAAGCTCATTTGATCACAAACAAAATAGCTTGACACGTGAGACATTGTTATTTATAAACTCATTTGATCACAAACAAAATAATAGTAGCTTGACAGTTGAGACATTATTATTTATAAACTCATTTGATCACAAACAAAATAGTAGCTTCACACTTGAGACATTATTGTTGTTCTTAAAAACTTATATGTGTGATGTGTAAGTCCCACAGGATATGACAAGATCATCCGAATAATGGTAAGGGCAACAAAAGTAACAAATTCTTTAGAAAAAAATAATCTAAGAACTCACTCAGAGAAAAAGGGAAGCAAAAATGTGAAAGAGCTCTTTAAAAATCATTTGATTTGGAGCATAGATATTTATAATGAAAAAGATAAAAATTTTAAAATTACCTTGGATCAAGTTAAATAAATTATCTAGTTTGTTTTTTGGACAAGCACTAAATTAACATTAAAGGATTTTCTTTATTTAATTAAATCTAAAGTTAACCTTTTGAAATAACAACAAATATATTATATCACTCTCCTTAGTTGCACTTGTCTTTCTTTTCTTTAGTTGTTGTCACAACTAGGGATATTTGAAAAGTAATAATGAATTAAATTGAACTATGAATCAAATTAATCCAAGAGTTAAAATCAAGACAATTTTTAGTATTGTGTCGAATCAAAGAAATACTTTAGTTTGGTTTAATTTTTCAATTCAGTTCAATTTTGTTTTTCCCTTAGAAGGTAATGAGGTTTTCTTTTAATGAAAATTTTCTATTCCCAGTTAGGTTTGGTTTAGAGCATAATAACAATTGGGTTTAAAGTAGTCCAAAATCAATCTAGTTCAAGATTTATAATATAATGCACTGAACTAAAGAAATGGTTTGATTCAAGCGAACTGTTTTTCAGTTCAGTTTTATTTTTTATATTTAACCAAACCATGAACATAAATTGGCCTAATCACAACTCTCCATTGTACTGTTCTGGTTAGTGAGTTAATTTTTTTTTTTTTCTAGTTTCATTTCTTAAAATTGATTTCAAGAATGTTATTATACATTTTGAAGAAATGAATTCAACTTATTTTATCAATTACATTTCGTATTTTGGAACACAAATTCCAAAACATACATACTAGAAATTAATTCTATAAGAATTTTATAATTTTTCGTAATTTAATTTTCAAAATATCAAATCCATTCACTTGTACAGTGATATATTTTTTAAAAAAAGAAAAGGATTACGAAAGCTGTGCAGGAAAGGTGTGTATGTAGAAAAAAAAAGTGGGCTAAAACTTCCTTACCCTTAATGGGGTGCAGCAAGAAACACCCAAAAAGTTTGGGCTGCTAGGATTAATGCCCAACAGACTTTATCCACTAAGTCTCCACGGTTGAGTATTGTAACCCAATGGAGCATCTCACTTATGCTAGGAAAATGGAGACTTCTCCACCATTATGATGGCTGAAAGCATATATTTTGCATGAAAAAAAAAAATGTTACTACCTATTACTTTTATATTAGAAGTTTGAGTCTTTATCTAGAAAATGTCAATTTTTATAGCAATTTTCTTTTTATGAAGTTAGGTATTTTTCTCTTCAATTAGTTATCTAATAAAAATATTTTTTAGTTAATCAATATTCAATTTTACAGTAATTCTCATGCTATAAATAGTATAACCCACCTTGTTTGTGACTTAACGATTTCAGTCGTCCTTCAGTCCTTGTTATAATATCCTAAAAAAATACAATGGGAAGGAAAATATTGTACACATTTGAATCTTGAGATAAATATATGAATAAAAGTTGGAAACGGAACACTTTTTAAGTGAAGGGAAAATTGAAGTTGAATGTTACACATCCGATAACAAGGGTAAGAGACTCATTAGTAATAAGGATGTGGTGTTTATAACATAAAATGGTATTTGATGAAAAATAAGTTAAAAATATAATGGGTCATATGATTAGTAGTACCAAAGTCTATAATCCAAATATCTTTAGTATCAGAATCATTACATTTATATATCTTTATTCAAATAGTTACTAAGAATGTATCTTCAACTTCTTGAAACTTAATAAAGATTTTATGAAATGATACCAGTTATCAATTCTCTTTGGCAATACATGGGACTTGAAACATATTGAGGTTGCTAACTAGTATTTTAGCCTTATAACTAAAATTTATAATACACAAATATTTTTAACATATAAATTATATTATAATAAATAAACATTATCAACATATAAATTATATTTTAAATTTATAATAAAT
>JAMLFT010011716.1:0-10890 GCA_026544285.1 Pachyrhizus erosus | reverse complement strand
GCTCTTCCGATCTAAATTAAAATTAAAAAATCATGGAGAGTTAAAGATAAAAGAAATTGTATTTTAAAATAGTCATATTATATATATATATATATTGATTTTCTTAAAAATATTAATAAAATATAAAAGTATCCATATATAAAATAGTATTATTTTAATTAAAATATGGATGATAATAATAAATGAAAGGCCTAATGACTGCGCGTATTATTCTATGCACATGCTTGTTCTTCTGTTTTAGTACATTTCTTTTTATTTTAATAGTAGTAGATAAGAAAAAAAAATTCAAACTTTATAATGTTAATAATTTTTTATTACTTAGATATACATTTGGTATACTAAATTAGAATATACTTCTTTGAGAACGACTTATTTGTTAATCACACACACAATATGTATATATATATATATAATTCTGATCAGATTCTCTGATTCGCAGGTTTGTTGTATCGACATAAAAAAATGGAACATGAAAATTGTAATTTTTTTAATAATTGAAAATTATATTTATTAAATGTTATTTTAAAAGAAGGATTATTAAAATAATTGATAAATATAAAAATATGAAAAAATTAAATTATTAAATTTATTTTAAAAATATGTTTTTAATTCCTTAACTTTTCAATTTTTTGTTTTCTTTTCCTAAATTAAAATTTAACTAACCTTGATCTCTAATTGATTTTTTAGTTTGGTTTTTATCTTTGTTGTTAAGTATTTTTGTTAAATGATAGCATCAAAAATTATTTTAATTATTTTAATATTTTGTGATAGTTTTTTTATGTAGTTAAAAACTGTTAAAAATATCTTGAAAGAATTATTTAAAATATATTAAACCAATTTCTAGCAATTAAAAATCATAAAAAATTGTTTTTTTAAGGTTTTTTTACAAGTATTAAAAATATTGGCGATTTAAAAATGCCAAAAATGATCTCACATCTAAATATAGATAATCCTTTCCTAAATGAATATTATGAATCTCAACATTGGAACACACCTTGAGTTCATTTTGAATAAAGTCACAAAATCCACATATTCAAATCCACAAGCTCCTCAAGGTTTAGTGGTTGACTTTCACAAGTTTGTCTTCTACAACATGTCTAATTATGCTCATGCCCTTCACTAAAATGTCTTTCAAAGTAGCCTCCTCAATGAACCCCACTCCTAGTACAAGTTAGTCACAATGACTTAGTTCTCCAATATCAAACTTAGTAACAACACGATATTTCAACTTAATAAGAAATGTCTCCTAAGTTATGTGTTGGGCGTATTTGTCTCGTTGCGAGGCCTAATCCAACAAAGAAAAAATGGAATTGGAACATAATGAAAAATTGACTTGGGGGCAATAGCTTGACCATAATGACGAATTTATATATAAGTGAGGGGGTATAGATACACAACCGCACTTTTAAAAAATTTCATATAAATATATTGAATGTGTATATTTTGTCCTTTCTAATTTTGTATATTTAAATCTCTTAATTTTAAGATTTCATTTTTTTCATGATAATAATTAATAACTTTTATTTTTTAAATAGATTGTCTCCTCTAACTTTGGATCCTAGATCCATCACTACTTGACCATAAGCTTGAAGAGAAATTTTTGGTTTAATATATGCAATGTTTAGATCTTTGGCAAAGATTCCATATGAGTAATTCGTAGAGATAGTGAAAGTGTTAGAGCAATTGATGGTAAATTTCTTATGGATGGTGAAAAAGGATGAACAAAGGGTATCAAATAGTTTTGAGGAAAGAATGAAAGGGAAAGGGATAGTGATAAGAGAATGGCAACTTCCACCTTAAGATAGGAGACATTAGCCTTTGTAAAACTAATGGTGGTATAGAAGGCACCACCACAATGATGACTTGAGGTCATAGTGGATGACAAATTTGAGGTTTGGTTTCGCCATGCTTGTTGAAGGAGCGTTGATGATGCAAATTTTTTGGTGTCAACAAAAGCTTTAAAGACTCAAATTGAGGCTAGCCTTGTCAACAAGGTTGTTAACATTAGAAGTTGACTATATGTGGATAAGGGTTTTGCATCTATTTTGTCTTAAATGATGTCATTTTGAAGCTCTATATTATGGCTAATGAAAAGTCCAAAGATGTGGAGAAGAAAAAAATGTTGTCACAAAAAATAATGACGTAGTGAAGAAGAAAGATGTTATTGTAGCCAATGAAGAATTTAGAGAGACAAAGGTGGAAAAACTCCAAACACATCATTTTCCTAGTGAACATAAAAACCCTAAAACATGTTTCGTTTTTAGGTTTTCCTCTTTTTTTTTTCTTTAAAATGTTGTTTGCAATTAGTTTTGAAATTTAGAGATTCAAAGCTAGACCTTATGGTTTAAAAGTATGTAATGTTTCACTTAATGAAAAGAATAATTCCAATTTGTAAACTATACTTATTGATTCATTTTTTGTTTTCAAATGTTATATTTAAGCTTTGTTTGAGTAGATATTGCTTGCTTGATTGATCTGGTTGTCAAGCAGGAGGAACGTGGTAGTGAAAGCTTTCAAAAGGACAACATTGGTCTTAATTGATCATTATAATAAAGTTAATGTAATTATATGTATGTGTAGGTGTGTGAAGTTATGTAGATAGTGTAAGAGGCATAAGAAATTCAAATCATATAAATAATTGTTCTAAAAATATATACTATGATGATTGTATTATGAAATGCAAAAAGATCTTTTAATGATTAAACACATTCTAAGTTATTTTGTCAAGTAAGTTTTTACAGTTTTTAACTGTAAGAAAAAAATGCCAAAAAATATTTTGAAATAATTAAAAGTTAATTTTCATGTCATTATTTAACGAAGATAATTGATGATAAACACTAAAAGTCAAACAAAAAAATAATTTAAGGACTAAGATTGATCAAATTTTAGTTTAAGAACTAAAAATGAAAATTTTGAAAATTTAAAAGTCCAAAAATATATTTTATCTTTTTATTTACTATTTTGATGATGTGTAGGAAACTCAACATAAACAATGATAGGATATTTAAAACTATTATTTGTTGAATAATTAAACTTGCAGGTCACAACACAACTAGTTAACCATAATTAATAGTATTTTTTTTCTTCGTAAAATGAAATCTATTATTACTCTTATTGTCATTCTTAGCTACTTTCCCAATTGGTTACTTTTAATTTTTATTTACATTCCAAAAAAAAGTTTAATTTTAATGTATATAAAATTTTATTTTGTGAAATATTTTTGGTATGATTTTCAAAATAATTATTATAAAAGTCAACAATCTTATTATATATGATATTGTGATTAAATAATAATATAAAAAAAGCTTTACATTATCAATTTATTTGAATTAAATTAAAAAGTATATTCTCATCATATTTTGTGTTATTTGACCTAAACTAGACAACATGTGTTTATTGGGAAAAAATACATATTATTGGTTAATGGAAGTGTATTGTGTAACATTCGTTGAATGGTTAGAAAACACATTAGAAGAGGAGTTGAATAGTGTGTGTAATTTTTAAAAATTATTTTGCAAACCTTTTGCAAAAGATGTATAAGAAAGAAAGTAATTTTCGTTGAGCTAAGACAAATAGAAAACGTGAGGAACGATACAACATAGAAAAACAAGTTTTATACTAGTTCGTTTCAACTCTTGAGTTGCGTCTAGTTCTCTCTCAATATGAGAGGTTCCACTAATGAAAAACTTGATCACCTTTTCTAACTCAAGTATTTTTTATTGTCATTTTTGGCTACACAATTTAATAAGTACCTCAAGTATTCTTTAATACTAAGTCACTTGTGAATTTCACAAAATCTTCATAAGATAACTCAGAGAGTAAAACTATGAAAGTTTAAGCATATATTACAACTTAACAAACCTAAGGATACGAAAAAATTACATAACAAAAATCTTAAGATATAAAATGTTTAGGACGTATAAGAACTTTCTCAAAGAGATGAATTAAAGTTAGTTCATTATTTCTTCGTTCTCTTCTTGTATTTGGTATTAATAGGCTGGAGGAAGAATGTTCGTTGTGACTTAACGTTCTTCTTTCTTCTTCTCATTTTGACGTGCATTAAATGTACAACTTTGTTTTGAATTTTCACACTATAGATATTCAGTTTCTATCATAGGAAAAAAATATATTTGTCCTTTGTCCTTTCCTCTTTTTTGTTTTCTAAGTTTTGACATATTAACTGCTCTTTTGATCATTCCTACTTCAATTTTTTCTCATTGACAGACTTCAAAACTCAATGGACTTTTGATCTAAAAGCATGTTTATTTTTATCATGTCTATTAGATGTTAGAACAATAATAAGGATAGAAATGAAGATAAACTATTATGACATTATCCTAGGAATTCGAATTATATAAGATGGAGACAAACATTATAAATGTTGAAATAAAAAATTAGTCTATTGTTATTTAGGACATATATCATGTTAGGTAGCATAAATCATACATCTTTGGACATATTAATTTTTGTCACAAACTTTTGAACGTATTTTTATCAAAAAAGTATGCTAGACATATTTAGTGTATTTAGCGTTTTGGATATTTGACCTTTTTGCTTATGTTTATATGTCTAAGTTAAAAATACACTACCTTTTCATGTTTTTGGACGTATTCATGTAAATATACTTATCAAAACATGAGTATGCTTCAAATTATAATATTCTTTTGTAATCATTAAAACCATAGATTTTTATGGGTTTGTCGTTTCATCAATGCTTTTTTATTCTAACATTGATTATTTTGTTAATTTTCATTTTAAGTGTTTTGAAATAATTACAAAAGGTATTTAAAATTAGTTTTATGAAAAATGTAATAAATGATATTTAAGTAATGTTTGATATGCGTTATAGTAAAAGATTCTACCAAAAATTGGGATTGTCTTGTGAACTAAGAATGTGGGAGTACACTAAAAAAGTAAGCAAATAGTAAAAGTCTTGTCAATTTAGTTATGGTTAATTAATTATAATCATAATTAAAATTTTGTGCAAGTTGTGTTGTTTTTGAGCATCCATGATGGAAATAGTTGTATTTTAATTTGGTTCCTTGTGGTGTTCAAGTTTGGAATTTTTAGAAGTTAAAAATGTTTCTTTGAGTCAATTCCTTTTATCCTTGAGCATCTCTAAGTATTTTTATAATTTTATATTTTAATTAGTTTTATACATTTTGAATCCTAAAAGAAAATGATAAGTATTTTAGTGGGTTATGTAGTGGTTAAAAGGTTTTAATAAAAAATATTTTTCTATCCCCTTACCTTTTGTGTATTAAATTTGCAACACACTTATACCTTCCCTAATTTATTTTCTTTCACACTAAAAAACACTTCTTTCTCTCCTTCTTCAAACATTGAAATCTCCTTCAAAAGGAGTTGGCTTTTTATCCTCTAGAGTTAGAGGTCCTATTATGTTGGTAAGATCTATCTTATTCCTTTTTTTTTTCTTCCTTTTCACTATAATTTAACTCAAGAAGTGTATTGCTTCAAAAATCTAATTTAGTGTTTTTTTTGTGTTTCGATTTTTATGGATTTGTAATTTATTATTCTTAATAAAAAAGGAACATACCAAAATACTAATTAGATCATTGTTAAAAGGGATAAATTTCATGGAACTAAAATGGGTTTAGTTGTGTAAGACTTGGTTGAATGTCAAAGGAGAATCCTTCTTAGGGTAAAGACTTTAGATGAAATTTCTACTAATGACGATATAGATGACAAACAAAATCCAAGTAATATTGTAGAAACTTATGAATAAGTGAATTGTCCTTAATGTATGGTATTATTATTGTTCAATGATTCATTCATTGTATTTGGTTGTTGATGAAACTTAAGACCTTGAAGCATTTAAATTGAAATATTTACAAGAGTTGAGACTTAGACAAATCTCCAGTTACAACTAAATTTATGTATAGATTGGTATTTGTAGTCGTGTTGTGAGAATACATGTAAATTTAGGAGATTGATAAAAGCCAAGGCTCAAATGGATTCCTAGTTTAGAGTTGAAAAATACTTATGTGCATATTTCATAGTTGTAGCTATGCTATAAGTTTGTAGGTAAATTGAAAGATTGATAGGAATTAAGACTTAAACAGATCATTGTCTTATTTCTCATTGTCATGTCTTAGAACGTATATTAATTGCTTATATAATATGTTAAATTAAGTGAACTTACCTTTTTTTTTCTTGTTTAATTGTGATGATTGCATCTGTGACATGAAAATAGATGATAAAACTATGACAAACTAAGTCGTTCATAATTGATGTTGGAGGCGATATCAAACGAAATAGTGGGATGTGACTAGTTGGATGAGTCACATAGGTAGACTTAATGTTAAGGAGTTATTCCTCTTACTATTTTCTTTTGAGATGTATAGAGTTACCAACTTAGGGAGTGTGTTTTGTTTTTTCCCTTTTGCATGTGCCTTTTTGAAATACAATGTTTTGATACTATTTTATCAAGTGATAGTGTCATGGACACATTAACTATTATGTTGTTCATACTCACATGTTATGATATGAATTAGTTGAAAAAAATGATATTAAAATAAAATTTGATGATGCAAAAGATTTATACGTAATTTTATAAATAATCTAATTATAGAGTTTTCAAATTTAGAATCTTATTATCTCCATGTTGTATTAGTTGATGATTTCATGTAACGACATCGAGTCATTTTAGAACTATATAAAGAGTTAAAAATCAAAGAGAGCAAGAGAAAATAAATTGAAAAACAAATCTTTCCATTATTAGGCAATCCTCCATGAAAGAAGAAAATAAAATGAAAAAATGAATAAATTGGGGTCACTATTTTTTAATAACTCATTTTGGATAAAAAGAAGAAAATTACTTTTTATAAAATTAAATTATCTCCTTTTGCACATTCCTTTTTTTTATTAAGAATATTTCTATTATTTTATATACATTTTTTATTTTTTACACAATCAAACAAAAAAAATTAATTATTTTATTTTATATTTCATTTTTTTGCTTTTCATTTTTTTTTTAATTTCTTTCCTAAATCAAGAAAGCGTAAAGCATTACTGACATTTAGTTAGGATAAGTTCAAAACATGTATTTTTTTAGTAGAAGTTTTCATGACTTATCCCCTTCTAGTGACCCTGCCTAGTTTGAAGGAATTTTTTTATGGATCCGAGTCTCAGAAATTGGATTGGATGTATTTTGAGGATGAATTAGGGTTATATTTTAAGTTTTTCCAATTCATTTTAATTTTATATATTATTTTAATAAGTATAATTTTTTAATTATTATATATTAATAATATATTTTTTTTTACTTAATAAAGAGTATTATGTTTAAAATGACACTATGTTATATTAATATAATTTATTTTAAAATAAATATTATAAATATATCTTAATCTATTTATATTTTTCTTTAATTCTATAATTTATTTATATATAACGTTCAAATTAATATGTGTTAACCAGTGAAGTTGACACAATTTTATCTCAAATATTATATTATTTTGATCTTATTAAGTTTGATTCGAATTCATAAAATTAATTCTAACAAAATTAAATTAAGACATAGATTAACTATACCAACTTATCTCACAAATAATCATATTCTTTGCCTACAACATTTTTATAGTCATACAAATTTATTGTGACTTTTTCTTATAGTCAATTAAAATAATATGATGATGTTAACAAAATTATACTGAAATAGTAAAATTATACGCAAATTTTTAGAGTTTTAAAAACAAATTTGAGAATAAATGTCAATAACATTATTAAATAAAAAATTTGAAAAAGATAAAATAAGCAACTTTATGTAAAGATGCTTAAGTCATTTTATGTCAATAAAAAATAAAATTAATTTTAAATATATGATTAGTTTGTATATGATTGTGAAAAAAGAAGAGAGAAAAAATAAAGTTGTTTGATTGAAGTAAAAAAATTAAAAAATAAAATAAATATTTCAATTAAAGTAATTTTATAAATAGAAAAAGAAGATAATATATTAAATAAGAATATATTATCGTTATTATTATTATTTATTATAATTATTTTATTATAACAATATTATTATTTATCATTATTTTTAATTAATTAATTAATTTATTATTTTTATTGTTATTTTAAAATTTTATTTTATTTTTATTATTAATATTTGTTATTATTAATTATTTTATTTTATAATCAACATTTATATTATATATTAACATATGTGTGTCTATGTGTCGGTGGATGTTACCAATTTTTTCAAAACTTTCAACCATCTTTCATATGAATCAAACTCACTCTTGCGCTTAGTTTGGTTGAAAAAAACAAGTGGGAAAAAGAAACGAAAGATAATGAAAAGAGTGAAAATGAAGAGTTTATGGTGATTTGTTTAAATGGAAAAGAAAGATTAAAAAAAAGAAAAATGCGAGTCCTACCCATAAAAATTTCTTCGATAAAATGAGGAGATTTGCTAAGAAATCCGTAAAAGGCCTTCTCTCTCCTCTATGCATCTACTGCAAGTCGTGATCTCACCTTTGTCCCAACAAAAAATTTGCTTTCCTCCCCCATTTTATTCTTAATAATAATAGAAAATAAAAAATTATTAATAATAATCATACATTTTAATTTAATATTTATTTATCTTTTTTTATATATCAAACAATTTTAATTTAAATATTTTTTATTATATTTCTTTTTAATCAAATAATCATTTTCATTTATTTTTCTTATTTTTTTATTTATTTCTTTTATTTTTGTTGTATACACTTGGTTAGTCTTAAAATTTTATATTATCAATTAATTATAAATAATTTTAAATATAATATTTAATATAATTATTATAAAAATAAATAATATTACATTTTGTCATTATTAATTAAAATTATTAATTGTTATTTTATTATATTAATTGATGATATAATAATAATGTTGATAACTTATTAATTCGTTATATTATCAAAGAATTTATGAGATTATTCATTTTATATATAATTATGTTGATAAATTATATTTTTAAATATTTTATTTAGTTTAATGTTATTGACCGATTTAAATATTATAACAAAAATTTAAAAATATTTTATCAAAAAATAATTACAAAAAATTATTTGATTATTTTTTTTTAATAATATAATAAATTGATAAATTATTAAGTCACTCTTAAGTTATTATTTAATATTAGTAAATATTTTTTATTTTTATTTTAAGCGTTTATTTTTTAAATTTTGCCAAACACTGCCGTTGTTAATTATTGTTTTATATGACTAATGAATTGGCGTCAGTTGCGTCTGATCCATGCCATTATAAAAGATGCTATCTGAGAGATAACAAGGAGCAGACATGATGGACGTATGGACATGACTGGTAGCGTCTGATGTTATTTTAAAATAAAATTGAATTATGACTCAGAATATCATATTCCATTTACGCTTTTAGTCAATTTTAAAAACATTACTTTATTAAGCAAACCAACCATCAACAAGAAGGAGTAAAATAAAATGAAAAAGAAATAAAGAAAAGCTTAGGAGGACCATAATAGGAAGTACCATTTTAGTTCCGCCATCAAATCAACCTTTCGGACACCGATTATAAAGTGTCTTTTAATTTTAAAGCGCAATATATGTCTTCTGCTTCAAACTCACCCGAATTATAGCTTCAGAATTCAGAACCCATCTCCCTCTCTCTTAAAAGAAGAAAACCACCCACCCAACCTATTTTTCAAGTGACTAAAAACCATAATTAATTCCAAGATCAATATACACTTCTCAACTTCCGAGTGATCGGTTCCAGACTCCAAAATTAAATAAATAATTCAAAGCATAGGAGGAAAGTAAAAAAATGAAATTCCATTGCTCAACAAGATCAATTTACAAGAAAGAAAAAAAAAAAGTACAAATTCAAACATAAATGAAATCCATTTACATGCAAACCTTGGTCAAAACTCAAAACTCAAAACTCAAAATTCAAAAAGGGAAGAAAAGTTTGTGATACGGAGAACAAGAAAGCATGATTTAGTGGTGTATTTCTGTCTCCATGTCCAAAATCTAGCTAGGGGGGTTATACATATAATATATAATATAAAATGATGGTAAGAAGAATAGTAGTTGAATTAATAATACAATTCTAAACGTCTGGCACATGAAGTGCAAAAAAACTTCCTCTTGATCTTGAAGCACATGGGCAAGAAGCAAAGTCTCCACTGGATCTCAACATCCATGGCTTCAACCTTGCCTTGACAATATGGGCATGATCCTGGGGCTTGTTGCCTACCCAGTTCCTTCTTTTCCTCATCAAACACATACATGAACCACATTTTTCTCCTGAGAGGTTTTGATCCAAAGCTTATATTGGTGTTGGACTCTTTTCCAGAACCTGCTTTTGGACTTGAAGGGTAGGTTGGCCTGTTGGTGCCAGAAGAAGAGGTCTTGATTGTGAGAGGGTGAAGCATTGGGGCCGAGGATAAGCCTCTCTTCGCCTATTTATACAACGCCTTGAATGGTTGTTGGGTAGATAGAATATTCCCTACTGTGACCAATTTTAATGTCTTTTTTTTTTTCTTCTCTTTTTTGTATTTTTTACTTCTCTTCTTCATCTGTAGTTTTCAATGTGATTTTCGTGGATTTTTCTATTTTGTCCATGAAAGAATCACAACCCAAAATTAGTTTACATTTCTAGTTAATGAATATTTTTTCCACAAGAGATAAAATTATTCTTGCTGGGTGAGTTAAATGTAATTTTTTCTGTCACCACTCTTTGAGTTTAGAAGTTTTCTTCGTTTCTTTATTGAGACACTACTTTTTTTTAACAGTATGTTTGATTTAGGAAATAAAAGTTAAAAAAAATACAAACTCAAAAGTAAGATTTTTGTTTTAAAATTATTTGATAAGAAAGAAAATAAAAATATATATATAATATTTTTTAATTTTAAGTACA
>JAMLFT010011715.1:0-10866 GCA_026544285.1 Pachyrhizus erosus | reverse complement strand
TAAATATATAAATATATATATATTTCAATTTATTTAAAGCTATTTTGCCAAAAATCATTAATCTCAACTAATCATAATCTTTTAACTCTAAATTATATTATCTCCTAAGTTTAAATAATATTTCTTCTAAATTTAAATTCTAATATTAGATAAACTAAAATATTTCAAAAGAAATTATAAATTTCTAATTTATGGCTATTTTCCTTAATATAACTTATTTATTTTTAAAATAGGATGTTACACCTCTACCCTTATATCTCCATACTCCCCAAGCCTTTTCCACAAATGTAGTAAACCTTTTATCTTGACTCCATCAAATCCAATACTTAAAAAGGTTTAAGGCCTCGTTCCATATCTATTACTTCTATGAGCAATGGACAATGATTGAATATGTTTCTATCCAAAATATATTAAGTACTCCTTGACCATATACAAAGCCATTCCTACGAGACCAAAAGCTTATCAATTCTACTTTTTCCTTTGCCATTTAGTTTGTACCATGTATAATTTCTCCCAAACAAAGGGATATTGTTTATCTCCATGTCAATAATGAATTGATTGAAATCCTTTATCTCTTTACTCCTACTTGAACTTTTGTTTTCCCCTAATCTTTCATTTTGTTAAAAATCGCCCATCAAAAGTGAAATAACATTATTATTATTTTCCTTCTTCAATTTTATTTCTCCCATAGCCTTCTATTTTGTGATATTTCGTAGAGAATAAATGTTTACTAAAGAAATATGGATTCTTGCCTCCTTCCAAACACTTTCTAACCTAACATGTCTATTTCCTATAAAATAATTAGTTATGTTGGGACAATTCTTATTCCATAAGCATAACAATCCTCTACCATTGTTCAACACAAGATTTTATACCTAATTATCATAATATGCCCAAATTGCATAACATAATTCCTTAATTATGATCTCTTTATTTGTTATAAACATTCTAAATTTTCTCTTTGAACTACATTCCTTATAATCTTCCCTTTTATCTTCCCTCCCAACCCCAAATGTTAAATGTTATCAACTTCATTTGTTCACTATTGTATTCCCCTCCCATACTCAATCATTTTATTTTTTTGCTCTCCATTGATCCCTGTTGGATATGTACTTTAAATGCTATCAAAGCAATTTTAATTTAAATTTAAGTAAGTCAATTAGTAAAGATAAGAATATTTTATTGGGTTGTTAGTGGATTAATTAATTTTAAATTTTTTTATTCAATTATTAGTAATAGTTCCTAAAATCATGAAATGTGATTTTTATTTAGTTATTTTTTTGTGCATTTAAATACAAGTCCAATTCAATAAAATTGTACACTTCTATAGTGTAAAACAAAGTTATATTATTTCTTTGTCAATTTGTTTTTCCTTCATCCTAAAACTAAATCCAACAATTGGTATCATAGCCTTATTCTTAAGGAACCTGTGAGTGTGAGAATAGGTCGCCATGGACGGAGAAATCATCATTTCATCAATTTCTCTTCTAGTGTTTGATGGAGAAAATTATCAAATTTGGACTGTGAGAATGGAAGCTTACCTAAAAGCACTAGATCTTTAGGAACTTGTAGAAGAGGATTATGAAGTTCTTCCTTTGTCAGACAACCCCATAATAGCCTAGATAAAAAATTAGAAGGATAGAAAAATGAGGAAGTCAAAAGCAAATGCTTGTTTGTTTCTTGCTATTTCATCTATTATCTTCATTCGAATCATGACATTGAAGTCACCAAACGAGATATGAGATTTTCTTAATAAGGAATATAAAGAAGATGTTAAGATCAAATGGATGAAAGCTCTCAACTTAATTAGGGAGTTTGAAATGCAAAGGATGAAGGAGTTTGAATTAGTGAAGGAGTATTCTGATTGACTTCTTGACATTGTAAATCAAGTTAGGTTGTTCGGTTAAGAGTTCAAAGACTCTAGAATTGTCCAAAAAATTCTAGTTACTCTTATTGAAAGATTTGAATTCACAATCTCTTTTTTAGATAACTCTAAAGATTTGACAACTATTTCTTTGGCATAAGTGTTGAGTGCTTTACAAGCTCAAGATCAAAGAAGACTTATGAGACAAGCAAACACAATTGAAGGACCTTTGCAAGCAAAATTACATATCAACAAAAGAATAAAAGAAAAGAAATAAAGAGCAAATCTCAAAGAAAATTCAAAAGGTAGATCAAGATATCCACCATGTCAGCATTTATTTTAAGAAAGGTCATCCTCCATTTAGATTCTAGAGAAGACCCGATAGTAAGTGTAGTGAGTGTAATCAAATAGGACATGAAGCTATTATTTGTAGAAACAATAATCAATCACATGGTGAATATGCAAAGACTGTTAATCAAGAAGAGGAAGATTACTTGTTTTCTGCGACAAGTTTATCTAGCGATGAATCAAGTCAAAATTGGCTTATTAATAGTGGTTGTACTAACCATATAACAAACAACAAGGATCTATTCAAGGAACAAAGCATTGTAAGCACATCGAAGGTTCAAGTTAGAAATGACAAGTATATTGTTGCGAAAGAAAAATGAACAATAGCAATTTCAATTTACTCAAGTACAAAGTTTATTTCTGATGTGTTTTATGTTCCTAAAATTGATAAAAATTTATTGAATGTTAGACAACTAGTTGAAAAAGGTTATAAAGTGTTGTTCGAAAACAAAAGCTACACAATTAAAGATGCATATGGAAAGGATATTTTCCAAGTAAAAATGATAGGGGAAAACTTTTCTTTAAATTCATTGGAGGAGGAGAAAATTATTTTTTTTTAATAAAAGAAGATATGACTGAATTGTAGCAAAAGAAAGAAGAAGTTGAAGAAGAAAAAGTTGGTTTTGAAATAGCAGCCCCCAAGTCTTCTAGTGGTGCTACTAAAGCAAAATCTACAACTATTATGTAGGAGCACACAAATAAGCAGATACAATTGAGCAAAAACGAAATAAAATAAAAAGTTAAGAAAATTAAGCATGGTGGGAAGTGTATAAAAACTCTGAATTTAAAGTTGGAGACTATTGAATCAAAGATAAGGAGTTCTGATGTTGAAATGTCATCACTAAAGATTGACATTAAAGAGTTGATTAAGAAGTTGAAAGTTGAAAATGTTAAGACTTAATCATATGAGAGAGAAGTAAAAATATTTCAGTAGGAAAAAACTTATTTAGAACAGAAGATCAAATTACTAATATCTTTATCAAGACATTCTAAATCAGCAGGTTAAATTTTTTGAGAAAGAAATTAAGAACTTGCAGCCTCTAAGACAAGGAAAAGTGTTAGATGTGTATCTTAAATATTGTCAAAATAGTTTTAATTTAAATTTAAATAAGTTAATTAATAAAAATAAAAATATTTTATTTAATTGTAAGTGAATTAATTAATTTAAATTTTGTTATTCAATTATTAATAACAATTTTTAAAATCATAAAACATGAGTTTTATTCAGTTATTTTTTTATATTTAAATATAAATTAAATTCAATAAAATCATACATTTCTACAATACAAAATAAAATTATATTATTTATTTATTAATTTATTTTTTCTTTATCCTAAAACTAAAACCAACAACCCTAACCTTCAATTGTCAATAACCTCCTCACTTTCTTTAAAAGTGACTCCCATTTTCCCCAATTTTGATAATTTTTCGCCTCCACCACTTCGTTCGTTAGCTAGAAGATTTTATTACAGTTTCTAATGTCACTATCAAATAAGTATTGTTGAATGAGTGATAGGCTAACCTCATATTTTCTATGTTGGGAAATTTGTTTACCTTGATAGGATGAGCTTATCGATATTGGTTCCTCTAATGATTCCTACATGCGGTTGGCTGCTTCTCCTTTGGTCACTCCTTCATAAATGGTACACTAAAACTCCTTCTCAGTACTTTGTTTCATTATATTTTTCTTCGAGATAGAACATTTGTCCTTGAGTTGGCACCCTTGACCCTCTCTTTCTAGTATATTTCTTTGTATTTTCCTCCTTACCTAGCCTCTTTTTCATTTTGTTAGTTTTAGTCTAAAGTCCTGTTTTTGCTTCATTTGGCATACCTTCCTTTTGGGCCCTTGCTTTTTTTTTTTTTTCCATTCTGCCTTTATAATTATTTTGATTGTTGCACAAGTGGGCTTTTGCTGATGGTCCAAAATGTTTGTCCACACCTGCCTTATTTGTTGGTCTTTGACTACAAGTTTCATTATCCCCCTTCTCTCGAACATGTTTTCCCATATACACATTAACCTCCTTTTGTCGTGAATTTTCTACAGTCTACCATTCGTATCCTTTACTTTCACCTTACTTATTTGCTTGCTTCCATATGCCTCAATAACTACATTACCTTCTGTAAGCAAACTACTTTGAACACATGTTCCCACAATATGCTCTACCCCTTTAACAATTGTCCTATCTAATGATTTATCTTGCTTTTCATAACTACTTTTTGTTCCCTTGTCAACATCCACTAACACAAAATTTTGAAAATTTTGTCTCTTAGAAAAAAACTAAGTTCTCGTTGGACATGGTTCGCCGTGCGTCCTCGCCATTCGCCATTGGCCTCCTAATTTCTTCCTCATCGGCAAAACAATCAAAACTTGATCTTCTTGATAAAACTTCAATACGGAAGCAGCCATCACTATCCCATGACCACTTGCTAATGAAGAATTGTCGTCTACCATTTCTTTACCCTTCAAAAGATCACAATTGCATCTGTTGACTAGCATTACAAGTTTTTTGATAACCCTCATGTGACATATTGTATTGTTTATCTTCACTCTAGAGTTATAAACTATTGGCTATGTTGATGATACCTTTACTAGGATATGAGCAAAATCCACCTTATTCACCTGCTCTGTTTTCGCATCCATATGCCCAAAGACTCTGTCAATCTAAGTGAAGAACTTATTCCCCCCACACAGTGGAATCCCAACGATCCTTATACAAACTACTCTATTGCTAGTCCATAACTTTGGTGACCATTTTTCAATTTATTCATAAATAGACATGAATTCCTCCTCATTTTGACTAGTCATCTCATGTGCTTGCTCCTCCTCCATACCAATTATGAGAACCTTATCTCCCTTTAAATACTCTAACTTAAATAATTCCTTATCATCCATAACACAAACTTCATGTAGTTTATCGACCATAGTTAGATCCTTAAGCCTTCCAATCCAACTTTTTCTTAGACATTCGTAATCATTCTCCAGAACCATGATTTGTTGTTCGTTTCAAATGTCTTCTTGTGCATTCCCATTCACCTTTTCTCTTACTTGCCAATTTGGTTTAGTATACCTCCCTGATTGTCTAGTTACTAGAACATAAGATCTCTCTTGGATGCTTGGTCTTTGCTCATTTATCCCCCAACTTCCCCCATCGCATATCGTTGACACAATGAACCTCTTCATGATAACTTCTTTCACCAACCTTCAGACACTTCTTTTTCTTTTTCGTTCTTCTATACCTTGCTACATTAACATGCATCTTTACATTTCCTTAATAGATATTATCCAGTTTTCTTATACCTCTTTTGTATTCTTTACTCCCAGAAATCTTAAGAAATTGTATCTATTACCCTAACTATTTCTCCTCCTAGCTATAAACACCTCCCAAACTTTCCCCATCTCTGGAATATTTTCCAAAGATCCAACTCCTTATAATCCTCAATAAAATGTGAAAAGAAAAACTTTATGATGTCTCTACGTTGCATATATTTTCTCCTATCTTTTACTTATTTGTGCCCTTCTCTCATTATTGCTCCATCCCTAAGCATTTTACACTCTCCCACAAATTTAGCTTTGTTGATGTCGATTTGGTTTGATTTTGGAGGCATCAACTTTAGTTTAGTAAATTTGTCGATTGGTTGGTAGATGCATAGGAAATTATATGTGCCAAACTATTACGCATGGAAACATGGATTATGATATATTTATAAGTTAGAATAATAAAAGAGGAATACTAAAACATAAAGTATAAAAATTAAGTTCATAAAGAATAAACACATAATTTCAACATGCAATTGAAGAAAAGTATGGGCTAGGTAGATAATTTTAATTAATAAAAACAAATAGCATATTCGAAAGAAATTTGCTTAACTATATATTAATTAATTAACGCAAAGCAACGTGCCTACAAATAAAAATATAAGCACCAGAAATCATGTTTGACAGACACAAGTCAAATTAAAACACCAAAAGTAAAAGCAAAATTAGCATGCGAAGCAATGGTTGATTCTAAAATGGCTTTAGTTATTTTGTAAGTTACAGCACACAACAGTAAGAATAGGTGCTGAAATCAAGATTTTAAATTGGCTACAGTTATTTCAAGTAAAGCCAACTTAGGCGAAAAAATAATTCATGAATTTAGTAGTAGGATACAACCCAACCTCTTATAATTAACCAACTTAGGTTAAAAAATAATTTCTTATCTTGCTTCCAACTCTGAGATAGTTACTTCATTCGTTGAATTTTCCTCTTCCGAAACCTTTTCTGTCAAGAAAATAGGCTCTTTTGGTTGTGGCAAAGCATTTTCACTTGTTAACATTGCAACTACTGATGTCATACTTGGTCTGTCATCAGGTAGATATTGCACACATAAAAGACCGATATGAATGCATCGTAAGGCTTCAGATATAACGTATGACTCCCCCAAACAAGTATCAATGAATTCCTTTATAGTGCACTTTTTCCACAACCTCCATGCCTACAATAATTCATAACAATTATTAATCATTTCTAATGCCTACAATAATTCATAACGATTTTTAACAACCACATTATTTAAAAGTCGAAGTTAATTTTATTACTTACATGTCCAATAAGATTATAGCTGTTGTTTGAGTAGGAAATCCCTTTATTTTTCTTTCCGCTTAAAACCTCCAATAATAAAACACCGAAGCTATAAACATCAGATTTGATGGAGAATACTCCATCAATTGCATATTCAGGTGCCATATAACCACTGAAAGAAAACATTATTTGCATAAAATTATTTTAAAATTTGATTTGTGTGCAATTTTAACTTTATCATAATAAAGATACTTACTATGTACCAACAATTCGACTTGTATTCTCTTCAATTTGATCACCTCTACATATTCGAGCTAATCCAAAATCAGAAATTTTTGGATTCATGTCATTATCTAGCAAAATATTACTTACTTTTAAATCTCTATGAATGATCCTCAATCTAGAATCCTGATGAAGATAAAGAAGTCCTCGAGCAATTCCATTTATAATGTTGAATCGTTTGGACCAATCTAAAAATTTGCTTTGAGAAGAATCTGTAAAATTATATATTTATGTTATCAATAATAATCAATAAATATAATAATAAAATAAAATTTTAAACAATTTTGTAACAACACTAACCAAAAAGAAAGAAGTCTAGACTTTTATTGGGCATGTATTCATAAATGAGTAATTTCTCTTGATCATCTATACACCCACCAAGAACTACAACAAGATTACGATGTTGAAGTTTAGAACAAAATATAACTTCATTCTTAAATTCTGTTAATCCTTGTGAAGATGTTTGTGAAAGCCTTTTGACTGCAATATCTTGTCCATTTGGTAATGTGCCCTTAGAAAAAAAAATCACATTTACAAAATTAAATGGGAAATAGAAAAGGTTAAGTTATGTCATATCTTATTAATTGTTAATTACGAGACAACATGTTGCATACTTACTTTATATACGGGACCAAAGCCACCTTGGCCAAGCTTGTTGTCACTTGAAAAGTCATTAGTCGCACATGCTATTGTATCAAAGTCAAACAAAGGTAGTTCCAAAATTTCTCGTTTGCTATCCTTCAGTTTTACTTTCGTCTTTATGATCTCTGTTCCCACTCAAATGAACAAGATTAAAGAAAATATGTAGCATCCCATGTTCCAAACCTTACTCAATGCTCTATCTTAAGTTGCATGTTTTGAATGTCTTTTAACTAAATAAATAAAACATATGAAAAAGGCCTCGCGGTTTTTCATTAAAAAAATGAATGAAATGGTTTTGTCTAATAAATATTCGTCAAAACTCAAAATTAAAAAAAAATAAAAAACGCTAACTTTAAAAGAAACAATGCTTTGCCTCTCAACGCAAACCCAGATAGTCATACCTTGCGGTAATGTTTGATCTTCTTGATTAATAATATCTTTTACAATTTATTTGTTAAATGGTGGCAGAGCAATGATTGAAGGAAAAACTGTTAGAATTCTTTGATTTTAGAAAATATTTTTATTTCTATCTTTTATTATAAAATTATACAGCAAATCTTACGTTTTTGTTTGTAATGATCTGTACATGAAACTAAGAAACAATTACAGTAATAATTTCCTTTTTGTAATATTAGTGTAACAATTTAGTATAGATTTTCTTTAAAGAAAAGTGATGAATTTCAAATTAACACATCAATTTAGGTCACGTGATCGACTGCACTATTTTTATGTGAAAAATGTCCTACCAAACAACTTTACTTTAAAACAGAAAAAGTTATTTTCATTAATTTTTATACAAATTTTATGAAATAAAAATAAAGTGAACATTTTTATTTAAAAGTAAAATATGAATTGAGAATATAAAAAAAAATCTAAAAATAGATCCTAAAATTTTGTGCGCTCTTTCTTATGCACAAGATTTTTTTAACTAAATACAAAAGAATAAGAGAGACATAATTAATACAAGACATTTTAGAAATATATTATTAAGGTTAAATTACTTAATCAGTTTCGAAATATTTGAAAATTTACAAATAGATCTTTAAATAAAGAAAAATTGAGTCTCTAAACTAAAAATAAATTTCTTAACGTCAGTTTATAACAATTTGAAACTTTCATAAAATAACAATTTATGGTGATTGCATAACCTTAGGGACTCAATTAATATATATATATATATATAATGAATGGAAGTTTTGATGCACTTTGTTGCTTTCAAAATAGGGTATTCTAGACTATTTTAAATTTTATTTATTTAATAAATCACATTTCGTCTGCATCATAATTAGTATCATATAAGAAAAAGATTAGTTTTAAAATAAGTGGTACTTTTAAATTTTCAATATAATGTAATTATTTTTTATTTATACACCTAATAATAATAGTAATATACAACAAAAATTATAATAAAATTAATGATGATAAAATAAATTTTGTAAAATTTATATTCTCTCATTTATTTATTACTTTTTCTTAATTTATGTAAAAAAAATTAGGATGACATTTATTATGAAATGGATGAAATATTAATTAGTAAGACATTTAATAATAAATAAATTTTAAATAAACATTTATTATTAGTTAATGGGGGAAAGATAATGAATTTTAATGATTTCATTAATGAATATTTGACTTCATATATTCATCAATTGATTATTTTATTTATTGTCATTTTTAAAGTTTAAGAGAACATTAATTTTTTTCTTGTTAATTATACTCTTAAGTCTTATTTTATCATTAATTAATTTACACCTGCAATTATTGTAAAGTAGAAATGGAAAAGGATAAAATGAAAAAATTCACAAATATTTTATTAGAATTAAAAACATTTATTATATTTTTTTATTTTTACATAAAAAATTAAAAGATAGATAAAAAAAGAAATGGATGTATTATTTTTTATGTTATCAATTGAATTTTTTCACTTAATATTTATAAAATAAAAAGGTAGTATTATTTATTCCATTAAGGAATTATATTTTTAACTAAAAATAAAAATATAGGTTTATCCAATTAAAAGTAGTCAATTTAAATAATTACATATCTATAGGAATATAAAATATTTAAATAATTATTTTTGTAACTTATATCAATGATATTTAATTATAAAAGTCATTTTAAAAATTTTTTTTGTTACTTTCATCAATGATATTTTATTATTTTTGTAACTTATTACTCCTTCCATTTCAAAATACTAGTTTTTTCAGATTTTTTTTTAAATAATAGTCTTTTTATTTTTTAAACTAATTTTTTAAAATTATTTTTAGATATAATTATAAATATCAATTAATACTTGTATTAAGAAAAGACATCATTTTTTAAAATGAATTAGTAGATAGTAGAAAAAATTTGTTAAGAGTGGTATAATTTATTATAAGAGTAGTTGAAAAATTTAAGGTATTTTTATTTTAAATTGTATCAATTAAATATTTTTTAATTAAATTCATCATAATCTTAAAAAATTATTATTTTAGAATGAAAAGAGAAATAATTTATGAAATTCACCTAATATCCATTACATAGATCCTATTCTTTATTTCGTGGAATTTAAAAAACTCAGTCAACAATAATACCTAGTAAGTTTGAAAAAATACATAAAAAAAGAAAAATATTAACTAGTGTCCTTAGAGAAAACTGGTTAAAAAATTAAAAGAAAAAATATTTTTATTTTAATACATAAAATTATATTTTTTATGATTTTGAATTGTGTCTTATATAATTTTTAATAAAAAAAAAATCATTTGATTTGTTAAGTAGACATTGGTTAGCATTATCCCATAAAAAAAATGTGTTCCTAAATGCGTAAGGTTTGATGAAAAAAAGACTAAAGAATTGAAAACAACATTTAATTTGACACGCGTCAATCTTAAATACGACATTTAATTAAAAATTCAAATTAGCTATCATAAAATATTTTAGTTGAACAAAGTCCTTTTAATTTTATGTTGTTTTCAAAAATCATAATTTGAAATAGAACTGTCAATGAGTTGAACTAAGTCAATAAGTCAATTTATAAAAAATTATTTAAGTTTTAAGTTTTATGAATCTTTATTTTTAACTTAAATTCAATTCAATTTAAATTTATAAATAATTTGATTCAATTTATTAACTCGACTTATTTAAAATTATAATTATTTTATACATTTTTATTTAATCAAATTAATTAAAA
>JAMLFT010011714.1:0-10890 GCA_026544285.1 Pachyrhizus erosus | reverse complement strand
AATTTAAATTTTAAATTTATTTATATTTTATGAGAATATAGACTTCTTTAAAAATTTAATTAGATTATATTGATAATATAAAGATTTTTACAATTTTATCCCTTCACAAGTTATTTTTATTTTAAATATGACATGATATTTCAATCTAATATATTTACATATCTATGAATATATTATTTTTCTAAAATTTAATATAAACAGTCATGTAAATTATTTCTTCAAATTAACATTGAATTGAGCATGTTAATAATTATTAATTTTTTTTAATAACATATAATATAAAATGATAGTAAAAGTGATTAATGATTTTAACTTTTAATTTTTTTAGTTTCATGATTTTTACACAAATTATCTATATATTTTGATTGTCTTTATATTTTAAAATTAATATCCTTAATTTCTGAATTAAATATATATAAGCATAAATTAAAAATTTATAAGTGAAAAGTGATATTGATTATTGAAATGATGACAATACTTAAATAATTAAAAATAAAAATCAATTGAGTCTGTATGTGATAATTATAATTATTTTAATTAATGTAATTATATATTAAATTAATTATGTGATGGTTATAATTATTTTAATTAATTAATTATATATTAAATTAATTAAAATAATTATGATTTTACATGTACTCATTCAGGACACAGTCATACAACATGTAGGATCGAATTTAGCTATACCTAGCTTCGGATCAAAATGTTATATATTATGATATTACGAATGAAAAACAAACGAAGAACTTTACCAATTTTATAAGGATAAAAATCATATTTTAGTTTTTCTTTTATTGTTCTTAATGCTAATGTTAAAGAAATGTGTTAATGCAAATCCTTTGATTTGTTTGCATGCGCAAATATTTACTACTTTTTCACCATAATTAATGTAATTATTTTCTGAAGTTATAATTCAATAGAGAAACAGTAGTGTGTCTGCCGTTAAAAGGACGTGACTTGGAAGAGTGGTTCACACGCAAGATCCATGCATGTTGTCATAAAGGAAATCCAGAAAGCAAAGTGATGTAACAATTAACAACTAGCGTCTCCAATATGTTAACAAACAAACAAACTAGTATCTTTTATATCAGTGTAGTTTTTTTTTCTTCACTATAGAGTAGAAAAGAGAAAGACACAGAAACACAAAAAAAAAAAAAGAGTGTATTTCTGTCTCCTATTAAGCTGATCCACTAACCGGAGAGGATCCAATTCCCTTCCATATCATGTATACTTCATACAGCGTGCCACGAATTGGAAAATGCAAATGGAAAAAGGTTTTGAAAAGAAAGGAATGGGATATCAGACAAGAAACATTATTGAATAATGATTTTAAATTGCATCATCAGATTGGATCAACCTATGGTTAGCATTGAATTGCTCATTTCACGTGGATTCTTTACCTGCTTACCCTAAGCATGTATTCTTGTAAGGGGTACTCATCCCGCGCAATAACCTCATTTATTTATTTGAGGAGAACCTATGACATCATAAACTGATTATACCGCTTGTTTGGTTTGGCGAGGATATAAGACTCAATCCACTTCAAGATGGAAGCAACCTATCCAAAAGCACATTTATTGGACATTCAAGCTAAACAATTTTACTGTGATCAGGAGCCCAAGTCTCTCTGGAGAATACGTATTGGGTCTGGATCCACCATATTACTGTTTCGCAGAGGCATTGAAAGGATGCAAGTTGTAAATTTCCTCGCCTAAGCCCAACATCTTAATCTATGAATATTAAACGATAAAAAATGTTGAAACTCTGAGACAGTTGCGCCTGATTTCCATACGCAATGCATACCAGGCTTATCGACCTCCTAATGAAAAACGTCCTGCAATAGATGATATTGCAGTATCACTTTTTCAGCCGGCTTGCTGCTACGTATACATTGAATACAGTTTTGGTACTTCGTTTGTGACAAGTCCTAGCAGCAACTGAGCATTTTCATGCTTTGATTGATCCTCGACCAAAAATAAAAAGTAAAACTTCAAAGATCTATTACCACGAAATTCAATTTTAGAAGCAGAAATTCAGAAAAAGCCGAACATACATCGGCTTGTTTGAACCCTGGAACAAGTTCTACATCGATCAAATTATTAACATTAAAATTGCCTCGAAAATGCAAAATTAAAGGTGAGATTAAGAATGGCGGGGGTAACATTTTCCTCGAGAACTCTAGTCAATTTGTTTAGCCTCCTTCAGCCTTAGTTGATCTATGATGTACGTCTGCGAAGCGAGAGGACCATGCAGTTACTCCGTGGAAATCAAGTTTAGTTGAACAGAATATTTACTCCGTGGAAATGGCATATTGAGTGTGGTCATTTTTAACCATCTACTATACGCCTCTGAATACACGATTTATTCAGCGGTCAGCCAAGTAATAGAAGATAATGAATATGCGTAAATTACCATAAGCTAAAATACGATTTACTCGCACTATTCACACTTCAATTGAATCACGTTTCAAAATCATTGATTTATGATAGAGTCATGAACCTGACTTTGACCACTATGCAGCAGATAGATATGAGTAACACTAATATCTTCGCTGGTCACCCACATTGTGCATTTACTGGCAAAAGACATCAGACATGACTTCATGTTAATTTTAGACCCTACCAACTGGAGAAAGGGGAGGATAAGCAACATAACTAGCAGGAACGTCCTCAATTTTGCCAAAAGCCTTTATTTCATCTGTTTGCACCAACAGAGTTTCCCTTGGATTTTTTCCTTCGATGTAGTTTCTTGATCCAGAAAGTTCATATGAGATCAAGCCATCCACTAACGCTATGCAGATGGAGAATGCTTGCAAAAGTGAGAATGAAGAATCAAAAGCTACTGAATATACCCCAGGCTTAAAGGGAGAAAAACTGAAAGCAGGCTGGTTCTCTTCGTCTTGGTCATTCGCCTGTAGTTAACATTGATAGTAATTAAAAAACATTTCTAATTAATTAACCACTGGCTAATGAACATGATTAATGAACAAAAAGCTTAGAAAAATAACCAACTTAAATTAATCAATACAGTACCTGGAGGAAAAGCTCAAATGGATGTGGGAAACAAGCTTTAGATATTCTTGATTTTCTACAAGCTTGACTTTCATTTGCAAGAATCTTAAGTTTACAAGCCATATCCCAACCACCACAGTCGCATGATCCACCTGTTCTCCAGCGCTCAATCAGTGATGAAGGTCCACCATTACTTGGAAGACTATGAACCCCAGTTGGGAGCACAACTGTTACATGCAGATCTTGACTGTCGTTCTGGCAACTGCTCTCATGTGCATAATTGATAAAATCAATAGCCTTGGGTGATTTGACAACAATAGCAGCAAGCTCATCATTTGGTTCATAGTCAGTGACCTCAGCATCTCCCTGTTTTCGCTTTACAGAAAACAAAACAAACTGTTTTGTAGTAGAGGAGTCCACACAATTCTGGCTAGTTGAATCATAATGGTGTGAACCAGAAACCTTCATTTGGGCAACAACATGGTGAATATAATCGGGACCTTTGCTTTTGCTTGCTTGATTCATCCAACTTCCATTCTTCTTTCTACCCTCCCTAAAGGTGAAAAAGGTATAAATATGGTCGCATTCGTCTTTCTTCGAGACAGCGAAGTTCTTCACTGTGGCCGCAAGAATGTTGCTATTATTGTCATCAGCAAAGGTGAAAAGGGGCCGACCATTCTTCACAGCAATTCTTAGAAGAGCTTGAAACGTTGATGGCACATACTTCTTGTTCTTTGATAAATCAACTGTATTAATTGTGGTACAACCAACCCTCTGGTCCCTGTCCAGTTCTTTTTTCTCCATAGAAAATCTCCCATTATCTGACCTACAATTCTTATTTGTTAACACTGAATCTTTTTGAGATGACTCCTTCAAGTGATGGCAGTTTGTTGTCTTTGGTTTCAGCAGTGGATCTAGTAATCTCCTTAAAGGACTACTCGACCTACTTTTGGCAGCATCACCAGGTTTATCGTTGCCTGAAATTTTTGAGCTAGCATAACCTCTCACATTATCTGAACTAGATTTAGGTACTGCTATGGAGCTCTGATGTGGCACATGTGCAACCTCTTTACAGCCAGAACCTTTACCTGTGAAGCCAATGCCAAAGCTAAATCGCCGAAAAGGTGAAGAACTTCTTGATTTCTCAGTAGTTACTTTCTGATGTAATTCCTTGAGAGACCCATTTGCAGATGAAGATGCACCAATGTTCTGTTTCTTTTCATCAGTCTTTCTAGATCTGCATGGACTTATTCCCATTCTAATTGGTACAGGTGCTGATAAAGTAGAAGCAGGAATTTTAATACCTTCTGGATCTATGGAACTGGATCCTGACCTTTTTGGCTGCGAATCGCCTCCACCAATTTCATCTGGCAGAGGACAGGTGTAGGAAATATCTGAATTTGGATATCTACAAGGAGATTCCTTATGTTTTTCAGAAAATCTTGTTCGGGTAGGACTTCCTAGCTTTTGACCCAAGGAGGTTTGGATATCAGGAACTTCACAATGATTACTCTGGTTTATGTCTCTAGGCAAAATAAGAACAATCGGTTTGCTCTTCCCTAGCATAACTTGCTCGTCAGCAACAATATTTGGTTGTCTGACATTCTCCACATTATTATCCAATCCATCATCTTGAGTGCTCATTTCAAGCTTAGTCTGTGATGATGCCTCATACATTCTGCTATTTGGCAAGATATCACTTTCCTTATTAATATGCAGATTCAATCGTCTTCTGTCACATCCTTTTGGTATACTAGTAGGATGGTTTTGGGAAAGATGGTCACTAACTCGAGCATATTTGCTGTGAGTGTCAATATTACTGCAGCCACCTCTAAGATTCTGACAATTTCCAAAATTTCCTCCAGAGGATTGGACAGATACAGAGTAGTCTTGCATTGGAGATGCCATGAAGTGAGATTGCAACGACGGACGAAACATCCTTTGACGAGAAGGAGAACAAATAAGACCTTTGCTAGAATTACCAGATAATCCCTCTGTTGAAACAAAAGATGATGTATTACTAGTAGACGTGGAGCTCCGGCTACTTAAGGGAACATGTTTTTGGCTGTACTGCCATTGTTGTAGAGTGGCCCAATCAAGCACCCCAACATTCAAAACTTTTTCAGGAATTTTTTCTCCCTTCTCCAGGTAACCTGGTAAATTTGACATGTACTTAACTAGTTCATCTTCCTCACTTGCCCTTCTACAAGTTGTCTTCTTTTGCTGATTTCCGTAAGGTTTTAAAGAGTTGTCTTCCTCATTTTTGGTAATTTCATGATGAAAATCAGCATATGACAAAGAAGTTTTCACCGGTTTCAACCTGTCATTAATTTTTCTATTCATTTTGATGGAAGGTTTCCAGAATTTCACTCTGACCTGGCATCAGTTGAATAAACCATCTCGGCTGCAGCTTTCAAAACAATGTACAACCTTTTTGTTGTCCAAAGAGATTGCAGTTGGGAAAACACTACTGCTTGTTTTTCAGCTGTACAACTGGATTATTCTCACAAATCAAACTTCCAAAAACAAAGATTTCATACTAAAAGAAAAATCACTATTGAAAACAAACAAATATATCAATATCAAGGGTATCTTCTAGCACCATATTGTTTTCATTTCCTCGTTTTAATAACCATGGAAACCAACCAAATGCAAAACCAATAAGCAAAATCACGATAGCAGGGAATCAGATTTACAGTACCAACTATCCAACTACATAAAGACAAAGCTAGCAAACACTAATCCTGCCATCACTACAATTTAACTGGCAGCAACAACAAATGATAAAATCCAATAAGGTTAATTCAAATGGAAAAGCCAATACAGTGGCGAGAACTAAGAACTGATAGGACTGAAAATCATTTTGAGAAAAAAGAAGATAAGCCTTTAGGAAAAAGGTCCCTTACAATTTCGTAAATTAATCAGATAAGAAGGTTGTAGCTATTAGGAGCCTTCTAGCTTTCAACTCTTCCTAATCAATCTAATTGCTATATAATTGAATGTGGTGATGACTTAAAGTCCACATAGCTCAACTGCCCAAGACAAGAAAATTTAGGGAAGTTGCACAACAAATTGAATATTTTACGAAAACTAAATAAAACAATTCGTTGGTTCATGAGTTAATACAAAATTTAAAACTAAAGTTAAAATCAAAGAAGCGAGAAGTGTGGGGCAAAACTGAAATCCAAAAAAGCGGAAGCTAAAAAACAAGATTAAGGGGTCCATGCAATCCCATTTTCAAAATCCAAAAGATAAGGCATCATGAAACAAACAACGACTGGTATCAAAATCTTTTAACCAAATTAAACGCAACAGTCCAATATTCCATTATTATGCCAAGCTATTCAACGGTATTTTCACTCGAATTTCAAATAATAGGGCCTCGTTTGGAGTTTGGTAAATTGGTCACCACCACGAAAAGGAAACAAAAACAAAAAGCGCAACGCAACAACTTTATTTGAAAAAAAAAAAACACCTCCACTTTCTTTTCCACGCAACATTATCGCCACACGATTGCTGAAAAACACTCAAAACGTCGAATCTCAAAACCCTTGGCTAAGCACGTGCATTTTAAGATTAAAATAATTATTTAAATGAAAATAAAAATAACGAAACTCTAATTTGAAGCTCAGAGTGCTTACTGGGGAAGCGGTGAGAGAAAAATGCAGAGAAACGGAGGGTCGACCCGCTTGGAGAAAAAGCAAGGAGTGTCGGTGCCGTGGTTTGGTGTGAAAACGACGTCGGAGCGGCGAGTGAAAGAGTAAGGCGTGCAACCCCAAAACGGCGAGATGAACACTTATATACTGTCGTCCTCGAAAAACTCAATCTCAAACTCCAATGCTGAGAGAGAGGGAGCCTGTGGTTCGGTTCCTCACTTTCTAGCTCGTGTCTGTGCGATGTGTGCAGTGATAGTCAAAGTGGGTTGAGTTGAGAGATAGTGAAGCAGGGTGGGGGCCACATGCTTTTCTCATCAGACGGCTAAAAGAGGGATGCGTGATCGTACGGTGATGGTGGCTTGCATAGAATACATGGAGGGCATATTCCGGGTCCCACGTGTGATTCTTGCTGAAAGTGAAGTATGAGTTGGTGGGCTTGGAGGGGGCCCGCTTATGTGTTTGTTTGCGGAGTATAGACCTTTGGATCGGGCTCGGGCTCGGGCTCGGGATGGGCTATTTGAATTGAAATTGTTGATTGTCGTTTTGTGCCGTCTTTAGTGAGATCAATCAATCATGTTGCATTACCCGAAACAATTTTTATTGCGGTTCGCTTTTATCCTTTTCTTTGTCATTTCAGCTGCGACGTTTCGCATATGCAAAGGTGGATTCCACTTTCTGCGATAAACCACTTCAAGCTCTGTGTTAAGGATTTTAATCTTTCCGTACCCACTTTTTCTCTTTTAGCTCTTTGTTTAGATTTTTTAATTTGCTTCTTCTTTCTCTCATCTTCCTTTTTCTTTTTCTTATAATATCTTTTATTTTTCTTTTCTTTTTATATCTCGTTGTTATTTTCACTCATTTTATACATCAACAATAGTATTGATATTACTTTTTTTTTCTTTTTTTTTTGCCATTTCATTTTCTGTCTTTTTTTCATTAATTGTCATATCTTCTATGAGCAACTACAATGATGGATCTGGATCTTAAACCGGTGCTTAACTGCTTTTTTCTTTCAAGGATTAGTGCTTAAAATGAAAAACTTTAATAGGTTTCCAATGCGGCCATTTTATTTA
Source organism: Pachyrhizus erosus (assembly GCA_026544285.1). NCBI lineage: Eukaryota > Viridiplantae > Streptophyta > Magnoliopsida > Fabales > Fabaceae > Pachyrhizus > Pachyrhizus erosus. The sequence goes on along the minus strand of JAMLFT010011714.1, from coordinate 3,150 downwards.
ATAAGTATCTGTTTTTTAAAATTAAAATTTTCAAATTTAATTTTCAGAGGATGTGCAGTAATTGGTGAGATTCATTTAGTACATTCTTTTATAAGTTTTGGACTAGAGTGATTGAGTGTTTATAAAATGCATAAATTAAAAAATATAAATATGAACAAGGTGTATTAGTGAATTTCATTTAATAACTTTAAAGAGAGAATTTGAATTAGAAATGACTTAATTCATTTTTTTTTCTTTATCTCTTACCATTATATCTTTCTAAGAATATCTTTGTGAGTAATGTTTATTTTGTATTATCTTCTTTTTTTATTATAAAATTTAAATTAAAAATATAGTTTAATTATTTTTATAAATTTTAATTTAATTTTTTTTATATTAATTATTTTTTCATAAAAATATTTTTAATTAAAATTAGTTTTTAAATAACTTAGTAGAATAAAAATACATCATTAATATTTCGTTAAAATTAAAAATAATTTTAAAAATATTAATTTAAACAAATTTAATATTTTTAACTAAATTTTTTAATCTTATAAATTAATTAACTGAACCTTATAATAATGATGGAGATAATATTTACTTATTAATACATAATCTGTCTAAATTCTTAAATGAACCTCACTCATACATATAATTTATTTATTTATTTAAATATTCCATAAAAATTAAATCTCTTCAATTTAGCACTACAAAATTAATTAAATGCACTCCACTAGTAATGTAAATCTGGTGCAACATATATATCAAATTTAAGCTTGTAATTTTTTAATGTAAAAGCTGACGATCCATGAGAAATGTGGTCAATATCGAGATTAAGAATTAGTGCTTGTAGAAGTACTGGGTTCCTATTTCAGATTGTCTCTAATGCTAAATTTGTAATAAGTATTGAACCTTGCAGCTTTTAAAATTGTGCTACAATTATAGGAACCCTTGCTACATATGATCACATTAAGAATTTTCCATTGGAGTTAGTGTTTATTAAGCATTCTTCAAAGCAGCAAGTGTTTATATAATGTGAGGTTATTTATTTATGGGATCTACTGAGTAACATTGTTAAAGTTGTTGAATCTATTGTATGTAATTATGAAATCTATTTAAGAATTTTTAAAAAATGAAAAAATGGACTAGTGAAATAAAATGATCTAAATATACAAAGTAAAGGTCATTATAATTTTAATTCACCACTACAAGACTCAATATTACCTTTCCCACCCAACAATTGAGTCAGCCTATTTCCAATTGAATTTTGGATAACTATAATGTTGCTGGTAAAGTCCTTAAATATAATTGCTTCGGCCACAATTTATTATTTTCTAAACCTTTGAATGTCTAACTTCTCTTCTTTTTTTTTTTCGTATGCAAATTGGGCTAGTTCAAATTCTCATAATTTTTTTCAAGTTTTTACTTCTCAGTTTATCTTGCTGTGTGGTGCACTAAGAAATAACAAGTAGTCTTTCGCTTAATATCTAAGGTAAAATACTAAGCTTTACCTTTAGCCACATGTGAGCTTTAATGGCTCGTTTATTTTCTCCATGATTTCAAGGTGGAATGCACTTGTGTCCCAACTTTATACTGCGACAACCAAAGTGCATTGCCCATTCTTGCGTACACAATTTTTCACAAAAGAACTAAACATCTTGAAATTAATTATGATTTGGTTCACAAAAAGACTTAGGGTATTTCATCTTTTACCTGTTCCTCCACAAGCTCAGTTTGGTGATTTTTTTATTAAGGTTTTTTAATCCCCAAGCCTTTCAATGCCACTGCTTTTAAGCTAAGCATGATACATATCTATCAAGCTTCAACTTGAAGGAGGTGTTATTAGAGCCAGAAAGTGATGGTTTAGCTCTATACAACTGAGCAAATATATTTTATATTGTTTTTACTATTACCTAGTCATTATAAAATACATTTTTGCTAAAAAAAAATCATAAACTATACTTATCTCCTATTTATAAATATTGTAAAGTTTCATTTATACAATAATGAGAATTTAGAGGGCATGCATTTGTGTTTTTATTTTCTATTTTAATTTTTTAATAACCATAATGTCACCTTGTTTCTTATTTATTTTTAATTTTTAAATATTTATATAGAAAACATCGAAAACAACTTTTTTTTTATCTATTTCTTGTGCAAATCTTTTATAATTGAGTAAGAAAGTTTTAGTACATTTTTTTTTGCCTCAAAATAAGGACACTTTCGTCAATTAATTTTGTTATTTTATTTTATTTGTTTAATAAATTATATTAATTAGTTAGATATTTAATAAAAAATGAGTTTTAAATACACATTTATTACTATTTTCGTTTATTTTAGTTGTTAAATTTTTTTAAAAATCACTTCTGTTTATTTATTATTTTCAAAGTCTAAAATAACATTAATTATTTTTTTGTTAATTATAGTCTAACCTCCTACCTAATTTTTAATTAAATTACACATGTATTTATTATGAAGTAAAAATAACAGAGTAAAATAGAAAATTTCTTAACTATTTTGTTAGGATTAAAAATAATTATTATATTTATTTATTTATATATATAAATCCTTAAAGACAAATAAAATGAACGAAAAAAGTATTATGTTTTTTTATAAGGATAATGAGTTTTAATTATATATATTTTTTAAAATTTAATGGTGTTAATAATAAGTATTTGAATTTATACATCCATTAATTAATTATTATGCATTTATTTATTATATTTAGGGATTTTAACTTAAAAAAAATATCTTATTGAAAAAATAAAAATAAAGAACTAAAGATATTAATATGAAATTTTTGCTTAATTTATATTTTTAATTATATAGTGTATAAGTTTGATTGCGTTTCAAAAAATTATTATTATATAATAAATACTAATATTTTATATATCAAATTTCTTATATGTTTTACGTAATAATAAAAAATTTATATATATTATTAATATATTTGTCGCTAGTATTATATATATCTAGATTATATTTGTCTTAAGTAATAAAAAAATATTTATTATTAATATTTAATTATCTCTAATATTATACATATCAAAATTATGTGTGTCTTAGATAATAATAATAAAAAATTATATTTATAACGTGGAAAGATTAATGGATAACAACCTAAATGAGCATAGTAAATAGATTTTTTTTTTCAACAATTAATTAGTACAT
>JAMLFT010011713.1:0-10890 GCA_026544285.1 Pachyrhizus erosus | reverse complement strand
TGGTCCTTAATTGCTCAATTCAATTAAGTTTTCATATTTTTCAAAACTGCAATTAAATTTTTTTATTTTTCAAATTGTTTCAATTGGATCCTTTCACTCTAATTAAGACTAATGTCATTTGTTTTTAAATGTTAGACAATAGTTTTTTTTAAAAAAAAAAAAAAATCAATTGCATTAAACTGCTTCCTTCTTTGTCAAAATACAAATCTTCAATCTCTCTCATTAGTTCCAAATGTTCATTTAACCAGTGGTGAGGAGGTGGTTTCAAATGGTGACAAAAATAGCAGCAGCACTGCCACAAACCCCTGAAACCAATCTTCGATTGTTCTCCAAAATTTCTTTGAGCAACCGTTTGGAACAATGTTGCCCGAATAACAACTAAAATTATGGCAGCGACAATGAGACTTAAAGAGAAAGAATCATGGAAAGACAATGATGCTATTGATTGGGTTTCTTCTTTTCATTTTTTATTTTTATTTTTTCCTTTTTCTCCTTCACAGGTCATGGCTCAAGGTTGTTAGATTTGTGCAAAAATTTCATGGAAGGAGAAGGAGAATCACTGTGATGTATCTACTACTGGATTTGAAGTTAATACAGTGTATGGAGATTAAGGATCTAGAATTTAGAATTTTTTTTTTTTTTTTCTTAATACACTGTGATGTTATCACTAACAGTGTTAACGGAAAGGTTCAATTGAAACAATTTTAAAAATAAAGTGACTTGATTGTAGTTGAAAAAAATCTGAAAATCTAATTGAATATTTTAAATAAATTAAAGATTTTTTTTTAATAATTAAGCCTATTTTATTTTTAAAATAATAATAATAATAATTATTATTATTATTATTATTGATTGATTGATTTATTAGAAAATTTAAATCCTCAAATAATTATTTTAAATAATTCTTTAATGCAATAGGAAAAGAGCATAATTGAGATCAGGCTAAACGACTAGTAAAATGCAAAGGTGAAAAAGAAGGCAAAGGGCACTTTTTCATCCTCAGCTCCTTCGTCTCTCTATCGCAAAACCGAACCAGACATCATCCTCTCTCTCACACGCACATGGGTTAGTTTTATTATTTTTTTTCTTTCATCCTTCGCAAATTGTAGGATTAAAAATCGAAACTTTGTGTTTCAATTTGCTTTACCATCTTTTTTTAAGCTTGCCCATTTTCATTTTCTTTGGTTTTTACACTTGGGCCAGTTTTTGGGTAGAGGAGAAAGAGGAGGGGAAGGTGGAAGAGATGATGATGATGGAAGGAGTAGCATCAATAGCATTGTTGCCATGTGGCTCTATCTCAGGACACTTCATCCACCTTCCACATTCTATTTGCTATGGCCTTTGTGGCACTGGTATATGTAGTTATGTACATTTTTATTTTCGTTCTTTAACTAATATTTGTTTTCTGCAAAATAAAATAAGATAAAAATAAAAACAATCCCTTTTCCCTTCTCCCTATTGGTTATGTTAAAATTATCATTTGACCTCAATAGGTGATACTTATTTAAGAATGAGTCCCTGTATGAAAAAAAAAAAAAACCTTGAGTTTTAGTCTCTATACACTCTTATTAGTACACATTGGTTCCTGCTGTGTTACTATGTTTCTGAAGTTTTAGTCTCTAAAAAACTTTAGTTTTAGTTCCTACAGGCCTTCACAGGGACTAAAATTTCAGTCTTTTTTATACAGGGCCTGATTCTTTAACGGGTGTCAGTTATAAGGACAAAATGATTATTTTAACCCAGAGGTTATTTTAAGCTCCATTTTTTAAGTTTTGAGATTGCTGAAGTAAATTTTGATGCATTTTTTAAGCTTTTGAGTGAACATAGAAACGAGATGTTCCCTTTTACCATTTCACTTGACAGGTTAGGGGAGTAGTGAACATTAGAATGTAAGAATTGATGCTAGTTGTTTTCTATAAAGCAAGTGCTTAAGTTGTTAGTATCTCTGGAATCAAGCTAGATTTGAAAAAGACCCTTATTTTTTGTTGTAAGTATTGCAGTTGTCAGAAATAGGTTCAGGTATAACTATCTTGTTAATTGCACTCTCTCATAGGGCACTATTAGTTTGTGCAAGGGCATTTTCCTAATTCTGTTTTTTGGCTTCATGATCAGTTAAGCAAACTGGATCAGAATCTTATATTTGTTTGTTTTTTTTTACTATTTAAATTATAAGGGCTCCTTTATGTTCATGTTTTGTAAAAGGAATTGAAGTAAATGGCCCTTAGGTTCCCATATTATTTGACTTATAATTAAATTCATAAACAAATTTAACTTCTTGTTAGCTTTTCAGCTAAAGATTGTAGCTATAACTACCAGCTAAGAAGAGTAATCAATATACTTTAGTGTATCAGTTCTTATCTTGTTGATTTATCTATATGTTGGTTACTTGCTCATGGTCTTATGTGAGCCAATGCCCTTATACACCTTTTTTTAACATTCTATCCATTTAATAATTACTTATATATGTTTCTCCTTTCCATTTTTTTCTCATGATGGAAGAATTGACATGTGAAAGGGAATGCAGTAGGGGTGAGGACTATCGTCTCATCAAACTCACAATCACAGATTTCAATGTAGTAATCATGACTTTTGTGTTGTTTATCTTTTCTTGTCCCTTTATACTTTATTCACATTAAATTTTCATAAAATAGACAAAACAAGAACAAGCCACAGTTGTGGAGTGCAAAGGCCATGATGCTGCTCAGTTCCACAGCATTGATCATGCTCATGGGTAAAGCATAGTGTTACCTTTTCCTGTATAATTTTCTTTTGAGTGCTCACCTAGGCTTTATGATTTTGTTTTATAATTTTAATTGATTCTTAGTCTGTATAATTTTCATGATAAACTGTGAGAATAATGTCATTAAGATGAAACTGCATTACTATAATAAGGCAACTACTTAGATATAAAGTCCACCTTTTTCATTGGACTCTACTAGTATTTAATTAAAATGATGCATGTAGACAAATAGAGATTGTTGCTTGCTTTCTAGCATGCCAATGGAACAGACCAGCTAGAGGTGCATGATTAGATGATCTGCAAGTCATTATCTAGTTTTCATACGGTCCTTGGACACTATTTGTTTTTTTTTTTAGTACAAGACACTTAATTGGTTTACTATGGGATATCTTATATTAGATTGAACAATTAGTCACTAAAATTTCACACAAATTGGATTTTAGTCAATATATTTCCCACAAATTTGGGTTTTTTAGTCCTTATAGTTTCTACTCATTAAGATATTTGCCCCTATTTCTTGTTTTTTGTGAAGGATTTTTCCTTTTAGTTTGAAATTATTAAGGTATTAGTCCCTAAGAGACCAAAGTCCAAATGAATGAAACTATAGGGACCATATATCCAAAGAAAACTATGAGTCAAATTTTATATCTGGCAAAACTGTAGAGACATTTTTTATTTTGACCTATATTTAACACAAGTAATCTTCAATACTTGTTTGTGTTAGATTAAATTTTCTCGATTTATCTCCGATTCTTTGTGTCCAATTGGCTGGTTTATACAGACTAGTTTCTCTTTCAAGACATGATTTCTCCTCTCAAATTGAAGTTCTCATTCATTTTCATTTTTTTTCATTTTGAATTTATGACCACCACATGTGGATGGCTGGCATATTCAATTTATTGTTTGCAATCACCTTTGATTTGAACAGTTGGGACAAGGATATCACAGGTCTGATTGAACAAAAGGATGGGAAGAAAAGAATCTCAGTTTCATTTGAGTGTGAGACACTGAAAGCTGAGAAAGCAGCTGAAGACCACATCAGGAAGTTCATGCCAAAATTAGCTGGGCTAGATGCTGTTGGTAAGTGAATGTGACACAATTTACTTCCCATTTTCTTCCTCTATTGGTAATTCTGTGCTTTGCTTTCATTTTGATGGAGAAGTTTGGTTAGTGCTATGCTGAACTTCCATGATATCTGCATTTTTAATCGTATATCTGAGGAATTCCTTTTGATTTATTCTACAATATGTTCTAAATTGTACCCAGTTTTGGATGACCATCATTACACAATTTTGAGATCTTTTGACATTTACAATGCTTTTCTTTGCTATTTCCCTGTTATTCCCTGTTACCCTTTTCATGCATTTTAAATAAAAGAAGTGGAGGTGTATTAAAGGAACAGTATTTGATCGTGCTTTGCAATCTGTACCTAACCCTAAAACTTTCTTCTTGGAATTACTCTTGCCAAAAGAAACCAGCATCATAGTACTTATACTTTTGACTATTAATTGATTAAACCTGAACATGTGAGGCCTGAGGTGGCAGGTTCCAGATGCAGCTATGTTTGATTGTTGCATTTTGGTTGCCAAATTATGGCATGTACTTGCATCCAAACACTTTTTTTCTTTCACAAAGAATCAGGCATTGTTTTGGACCATTAAATTACCATTTGGATATTGAGAAGTGCTTTTGTGAAACTTCCAATACCGCTTCACTCTTGAAGCATTTATATTAGGAACCTTCTATCCAAATTCATCAACCGCAACATGATGATGTTAAGCTTTAGAAGATGTAGGTAAGTAGCAATTTCCTTTCCCTTTTTTTATTTGGATGAAGTTTTATGCATGCATGAGCTTAAGGACCTAGATTACAAACAGTTTAAAATGTTTAATATATTATATTATATATGTGGACCAATTTCTCATCACATGCTTCTCTGTGTTTTACTTAATGGTTTGAATAATTGCAGTAAACATAGGAAAGATGACAATTTCTGGGCTGGATTTTGGAGCAGAGGATGGAGAGGAGACTGAGTAGAGATTTTGATATTTTGCAACTAGTTATGTCCATTAAGCTACTGAAAGGAAGAGTGAAAGGCATGTTTTGAGCAAATCCTGCAGAAAATTGTTTTGTAGAAAGGTAAGAATTTGTCGTTTGCCCAGAAATTCATCCTAAATAGAGACCACCTGTGCTCTATTCCCTGGCTGTATCTTCAAATTGAATGATTTAAGTACAATGGAATATGGTTATTTGAGATAAAAGATAGAAACATAGAGAATTTAGTATGGTTAGTTTCATACTAAGTGAATAATGATAATTTTGTAGTTGATTATTATTATTATTAAAAAAAATTCTATTAAAGTTGAGAATTCAGATCCTTAATTGGTTAAATTTGACGGTTGTAATTGGTAGTTTTAAAATAGAAGTCCAGTCGTAATAAAATCGAGATGCTTTTACCTTTTACGACATTTGCATTAGAATGGTGAGGATTTATTCACATACATCGTTAAATAACTTTTTGCAAATTACAAAATTCGCCACTATGATTTTTTAAAATGTAACATTATTATCATAAGCGTAGATATATAATATAATGTTTTATAAAATGGTTATTTAAAAGTATATAAAGACTTGCTGTAAAAAAATAAAAAATAAAAAGCATACAAAGGCTTCTATTGCTTATATTTAAAGCTGAAAATTTTGCTCTTGTGCTTTAAAGGAGTCCCATTTTTCATTAATCGGTCACCCCTAGTTAGTAACAAAAGCCCCTAAGTATATTCCCATAAATAAAAGGTCGAATGAAAATATTTTTTAAAAAACTAAAAGTGAATTTTTTCTTTTAAAAAAAAAAAAAAAATCTGCCAATGTTCGTACAAAATACTTTGCAAGTGGATCACAATTTAATTCAAAACAATGATAGCAAAATATTTTGATATGAACTTTCAAGATAGTTAAAAATGTAAACAACTCAAAGTACAGTGAAAAAACTGTTGCTTTTTTCTCTCCTTGGTGGTATGAAGATAGTAGAACTAATAATAAACTGAAAGTTTAGTCTTTAAAATTTTGGTGGTATGCATTAAACCCCATATTTTTCTCCTTCATTCCATACTTCGTTTTTGAAAAAAAAAAATGTTTAGTCTTTAAAATTGTGGTCAAATATAGTCAAGGTCTTTATACTTTTTTATTAATAAATTTAATCTTCAAACTCTAAAAAATATAAAAAAAAAAAACAAAGAATTCTTAGAGAACAGAAATTAAATCCACATATTTTTTAAATTTAAGGACATATTTGACTAAATGTATAGAAACTAAAAATACCTTCTTTCCATATTTTTTTAATATCTCTTCACTCCCAGGTGGATTTAGGAGAGTGAAGCACATAGTGCTCTTCAAATGAATCTGAATTGGAAAATGCTACTAAATGATTCTTAACAAGTGTGAATTATTGCACAGCCAAATCTGTCACTCTGGTCAAATATCCACGCATTAATATACACGGTATACTACAAACTTCTAAGTAACTACCTTCTATTTGATTCATTAAAAACAAGTTGTGGCCAATATTTATAATCAGTGGAAAATGCTGACGTGGGTGGAGACAGCAACATGAAGTATAATGGAATATATAGAGGTTTGAATCATAATGGAACATTTCAGCTGTTACTGAGCAGAATTTTACCCACGAGTAAACCATCGTTGTGTTCATCCAAATTTCATTTGAGGATTGAATGCCAATCTGTCCAAGGAATTGTCACATTGTCACAATTTCAGAATAGAAGTAGGTAATGCATATGTCTGCATCAATGTCAACACTTTACAATACTCAAGAGAATTAATTATTCAAAAGTCTCTGTTCTCTCCTTTTCCTCCCTCTTAACCCCTATAATTCAATTATACTTTCTCACTAGCCACTCCACTTGAATTAACAAAAGATTTTACTCCATTAGTTCTGTTTATTGTTGCTCACATGTCGATAAAATACATATTAAATTTTCTTGTCAAAATAATTAAATACATATTTTGAGTTTTTGACATTAAAGGGTAAACCAAAAAACAAATCAACATGGTTACCTCTTGTCATTCATCCTTCACATACACCAGAATAACACCATCTGCATTCATTTATTTCACTCTCTTCATTTACTCAAATAAAAATATCTGTCATAATCTTGTATTAACAACCCTTGAATTTACAATTTAAGAGCACTGTTCACAATGGCCAGATAAAACCTGATCAAATCAGTCAGATCTAGTGTTGCAGGTTTATGTGCTTAAAATTGAAGATCTTGTATCCAAATTCTTTATAATAATTAAAACATTTTAATTTTCTACAAGCGTAGTTGGTAGGTTTTTAACTAAACACCTGTTAAAAAGGATAAGTTGTTAGCCATTAACATTACTAAATTTCATGAAAATGGGCTTAGTTCTCAATAATGAAAATCATTTGTCACAATACCAAAAAGCACATTTCCAGCCTTAATCATCACTTCATATAGAACTAGGTTTTTTTTTTAAAAAAAAAAGGAAAAATATACAGGACAGGTTTTGTTGTTGTTGTAGTTGTTGTATATAGGACAGGAAGTTATGAATATTTCAGATATAAGAAAATACCTGAGAGTCATTAATATCTTACTCATTCTCAGACACATCTTCTGAATCAGTCAATGGCAACAATGTGCAGACCCCAAGCAAGTGACCATTGAGACACACATAATAGTCAATACAATCTTCGTAGGAACACAACTTGCAACTAGCACTTTGTGGAATCATATTAGCCTGCAGCATGCTCCACAACCTTGCCTTACAATACGGGCAAACCTCAGTTTGATGGAGCTGTGCACCTCTGTTAATAAGCATCCTCCTGACATTTGATGATGAAAACGACTTGAAAATTCCTCGGTAGAATCCTAAATCTCCCTCTTCACCTTGGTCAATATGCTCACAAGGATCAGACACATACAAGACATCATTTATGCATTGTGGCATGAGAAAGCTCTTTCCTGATGTTCTAGAAAATCGAGTCTTATTAACAAAATGACCAGGAACCTCAACGTTATTGAACAAACCACCCTGCCTGCAACCCGAACAGAATATAAGAAGCTTCCCTAGAGCCCTCCAGTTCCCATCAGCACTGTGGCTTCCACTAGATTGCAGATCAAGCATCATCTTAGGAGCTCTTGTTTTACAAAACTCTTTCCATAGAACTTGCTTGGAAAGATCATCAAACCATTTGCACACACATGACAGAGCAGCAATTAGCTTGGGGTTCCAATTCAAATGCTGAAACACCAAGAATATCACATCTTCACTTAAATGCCCCTTAGTGCACTGACAGCTAGCTGAATGTACGCATCGATACTGCTTTGTGAGAATCATGTTCTTCACCTGGTGTTTACAAAGAACACTCATCAGTTTACTACAATTTTGATGGCATACTTTAGGACATTTGTAAATGTGACAAATCGTAATAACCAAATTTCTTAATTAAGTAATTTATGTCATCAGGAAACACCACAACAACTAATGGAACCAATTTATGCAAATCACAACATCCAAAGGGCATACCATATAACTAGAATTCACCTCATCAGGCTGCATTCTAAAATACTATAAAGTTTGTTCAAGAAAAGAAATGTTTTTCTTCTCCTTCCAATGCACCGATATGATATGTGAAGCAAATTAAAGTATTGGTGCTTCATAGCTTATAATCCATAAAATTCCATCTCTATCTTAAAACCAAAAATGGAGGATGCAAATTGGTATACTTCTACAATACCTAACCGGAACGAGGAACCAAAAACTGATGGAACAATATACAAACAGAATGAGGCATGAACTATAAGCAATGGAGCTTACAAGGAGACTCAAATGCAGTTGATAAATCCCGTAGAGAGAGGGATGTTCAATTCATTTCAATTCAAGCAAAAGCACTGCAACAAAGCCCAGCCTTAAAATTTCTTCAAAATTTAATCATATTTTAGTTCAAAACTTTCCCAAACTCAACATACAAAAAGAAGATAACTAAATATAGTAGAAAAAGCTTAGCATTAAGAGCAACAGGTAAAACACATATGTCATTTCCAAATCAATAACACAATCAACAGCAGCCACATCACAAAACAAAGTTAAAAGGCATAAGACATGACACAGTAGGTAACATAAACTCCTTACTATAGAGAAAAATCCAAAATGACCCTTTACTAGATTTCACATAATCCCCACTCAAAATTGGAAATTTACGAGAACTCTCCACTCAAATAAAATAGATAAATAAATAAACCCAACCAAAAAAAAGAAGTATGGATCACAGTAACTTGAAATTAGATCAAAAACAAGAAAAACAAAGCAAAACAAAACCCAGATTGTGTCTTAGCTTATGGAAACAGCTTTGGCCATAAACCAAACAATGGTTTGTTTTGAGGGGGGAAAAAAAGGAAAAGGAAACGGGCATCTGAGGAAACAGTTAAAACAAAAACAGACAAGGAGAAAGCAAGAAACTTGCTTGCAATGGTTGCAAAAAAAAGTTTGTAATTTTCACCTCTGAGTAAGGGCAATTCGGTCCACAAAAAGCACAAAACAACACTCACTCTAAGCAGCAAAAATGCAGAGAGAGAAGGTTGGAGGAAGAAGACCAAGGAGATGGAAGAAACAGAAACAATGCTCGCCAGAGAAAAGTGTTATATATTTCAAGACATGCATTTAGTAACATCTTTGGTGAGTAATATCTCTGTCAAGGACAAATAATAGTGTGACACGTGTTACCAAGGCCACTTGGTCCAGCTGGCACTGCAGAATTCCAAAGTGGCATTTGGAAGGCTGATTTTGTAATAAGATGGTAGGTTTATTCAAAATTCAACCAAGTTATCTAAAACAAAATTGAAAATTGATTAAATTGATAAATCAAAAAAATTAAAAGATATGTTTTTATTGTGTTTAATCTTGATATACTGTTAATATAAAAACTTTATATTATTGACTAATTAAGAGTCACTTTTAATACAATTTTTAAAAAAAATCCTATAATGCCATTTTCCTATTAATTTTCCATATTTCTACTACCTCAAAGTAATCTCTTCATGTTTTACAAGAATTTAATGAGTACAAATGGCATCCAGGTGTTGTGTCTAAATCTACTTCTCAAGTTCAATTTTTTTCCACTCAGGTTGAGTGAAAAATATTATGTTTGAGAAAGCATAAAAACATGATTCAATTATTCAATGAATGTAGTTGTGGGATAAGGGTGGATAATTATAATGAATATCACAATAATTTATAAGAAAGAAAATTTGTTTCATTAAAATTGCTATGATATAAGTTGAATATCATTGTTCAAATGGTTATTGGATACTACAAACTAATAGTTCAACGAAAATAAAACAGTAACTTCTAGAAAGACATGTGAGAATATGAGATTTATGTTGCTGACAAAAAAAAAAAAGAATATGAGATTTATGTTGCTGACGAAAAAAAAGAATATGAGATTTATGTTAATAATAAAGGTCAATAATTTAAGTTAAAAAGTGTGAGTTGATTGCTAAAAGATAAATTAAAATGTATAAAAGAATCATTTAAAAATTATTAGAAAAGACCAAGGATTTTTACATCAAGGACATATACTACGTGATCCTTCAACCCAAACACACAACCAAGTGGTGATTCAACTCATCACCAATTACTTTGGCTCACCCAATTAGTTAAAAGCAACAAAAAGAAAAATGAAAGCAAAAATAAATAAAACTTTTGCTAATATTGACTTTAATTTATTGTAAGAAGTGATCACCTCAAAAATAAATATCATGACAGAATCTTCATGTCTCAGGGACGAAGAAATAATTAAAGTTCAATGAAATACGTTTCCTATTTAAAAATATTCCTCAACGATAAGTCATGACATAATATGTAATATAATTAAGAATAAAATGTGAAATCAATTAAGCTAATGTTGCAACTCGGTGTTATGGTATACAATATATTCTGATGAATTTTAATTAATAAAAATTAGTATTGTTATAATTTTTTATAAATGAATTATTTCCTAAAAGTGTAATAGAGCTAAATTTATTACAGTTATAATAGTTTATACAATTTCTATGTTTTCATTATTCAAAATAAAATGGAAATAAATTAATATTTTGAGTTAAAATAAAAAT
>JAMLFT010011712.1:0-10890 GCA_026544285.1 Pachyrhizus erosus | reverse complement strand
TAATATTAAATTTTTGGATTAATTTGATCCCTAAACTTTATAAAAAAATAATATTTTTTTTTATGATGAAAACTGTCTGTGAGAAATAATTAAAATTACTACTTTTTTTTAAAGTTAAATCATGAAAATTAATACTAATTTTAACTGAGACTAAAAGTATATTTTTAGTCTATTTTGTTTTATGGTCAATGCTTGCTGATATCAATTAATTTATTTGGGTATGTCTCAGACAGGCTTCGCTGTGAACCTACGTATTGCGTCATTTGCTGAATAGCTTTAGTAAGGTTAAGGTCAATTATCCACAAGGTCGTGGTCATGGAAGTTCATTTGCTGAATTATATGTATATATGACGCTGTTGATTTGCTGAATGTGGTAATGAAAGTGTATGTTAACGTTGTGGCAAATGTATGTCCTATTCACCCCGCAATATCTGTGAGTTGTATTTGTAAAGCTGGTGTGTAATTAATCTAGCAGTTTTGTTTATTGGTCTTTTTGGGTTATGTTCTCAGTATAAAAGAGTGATCTAGTTATTCTATGTAAGAAAGGTAATTGTATGTTGAATTGGGCAAATCTTGTGTTTCAATTGAAGCATTTTCTCCTTAATAATACTTTTAGCTCAGCCCTTTATTAAGAAATTTTGCAACATTATCTGTGTAATCATTGTGAAGAATTCGATCAGTAAATAGATAGATAACATGTATAGACAGCATGTTAAGAAATTTTGCAGAAATTATCTGAAGTAAAGTAAGTGTACTTTAAAGAATAAAGAGTATTTATAATAATTGATAAATAAATGAATAGTTGAAAAATTGATGAATAAATCAATAGGTGGAAAAAAAGAACTTTAAAATTAGATATATATAAGTTTTTAGAATTTATCATAAACCATACTATTGATTTTCAAATCAATAATCTATTTTGAAATACGTCCTCTCGCTTTAGAAAAAAATAGTCTCCATTGTTAAAACAAATCAACGTTTAAGTGATCATATAAGAAAATAGATTATGGTAAATAAATCGTGAAATTAAATGCTTTTAAAACACCATATAGATGTATATAAATCCTTTATCAATTAATAGTCTTATATAATTTGAGAAAATTAAAATTAGTACCAATATTTTTTTATACAACACCGCGTATTTTTTATGGGGATCATCATGTTTAAGTTGGTAAAATTATTATATGAACAACAAATTTTTTTTCTCAAATATTTAATGTAATTATATACTGTACATTCATTCAAAATCATGGGCTAAATTAGAACAATTCCATATCATTCTTATCCATGCACTTGGTGGTTTATCAATGCTAAAATATTAATGTAGATGATTTTGAAGTTTCAATTGGCTAAACTATGAGAAAACATTATTATCAAGTTCATCCAAAATACTTGTCAAAACTATCTAATTTATCCCCGTTACTAGCATCCAAAGTTCCTTGATAGGATTGATTTATGGTGAGAATGGTATACTTATAATCTCATAATTATATAAATATATATTATTTCTCTGTATTTTAAAAAAGTTACCAAATAAATAGTTTTAAGGGTAAATCTCTTTTGTGGCTCCATTTTATAGAAATAAGAAGTTGTGTATGATTAAAAATGTGATCAAAAGATATTTTTAGTTAAGGGGTAGATGTTCAAAAGTTATATACAACTTGAGTATCATTAAAAGATATAAATTAAATAAAAAATAGGACACAACGTCAACATTATTTTAAAGCACACATCATATAGAATATTTGATAATAGAACAAAATGATTGTACAATCATATTATATTTTTGATTGTGTAACAATGTGCAATCATATCATATCTTTGATATATTGGGAGAAGATGACACTATATTGCTAGAAACTAGACAATCTATATAGAATAGTTAATAATGGGACAAGATAATTGTACATCATATCATATATATGATTGTGTAATAGTGTGCAATCATATCATATCTCTTATTGTGCAACATGTAACACCCCTTTTTATCTATCTTAATTCAAGAAAATCATTTTGATTATTTTATTTTGGGTAAATTTTAAAACTTAACTCGCTAGGGGTTACAATTTGGAAAGAAACTAATTAGCGCGTACACATCCAGGTAACTTGAATTTAATGATAACATACTGAAAATTACTATATAAGTAAAGGTCAGATATAAGTGTAAATATTGCATAACCCAAAGTATTACATAAACCAAAGTATTTGGCTAGCATATTAAACAATAGGTATTATAAGCTGATCAGTAATATCAAATTTTTCCCCCAAACAGATCCTTTAGAAGGATTTTCTTCCTCAGAGGATTCCTCTTCTTCACCTTGACTATTTATCAAAACTTAATTGGCGGAAGAGTTTTGATGAGGAGGTGGTTGGGCGCGTCGAGGTTTAAGATATTACTACTGAAATATCTATATGATAGAATTGCCATGAGACTATAAGGTTAGGTGGTCTGAATACGAATCTAACGTAGCCCACGAACGTGTCATCTCCACTAGTCAAGTCGTGAGTCCATTGATCCTTCAAGGGTATTATCGTCAAGTGGAATAGAGGTTAGAACTCATCCGCTATTTGTATATGAAATGTGGGGGTTGTAGGAGTCAGTCATATGTCCTTAAGCAAACACATACACATATAGATCATTTCTATCTATCGTACACTCTTATCTCATCGTATCGTGCCTAATTAGGGATTCTACTTGTTTTAGGGCCCTTCGTAGCCTCAAATACTACTAACTCTGATAGGACTTACGTGAGCGTGTCAATAATAGTCCAAGTTTGTATTTTAGATTGACAATCAGGAGTACATATCCTGCCTGGTACTAGGTCTAGGATACTCTTAACCAAATCTTGGTAATGCTCTGTTTTGTTGGGAACGTCAAGCCGGTTCTATGACACCCTCTTCACTCTAAGCGGTTCACAACTTGACACCTTATCTATCCCTAAAGACTCATAAAGTCTGCATACATTCCTCAAGTGTCTTCTGTGGTCAACCCATACAGTCTTCATTCTTATTTCTAACACCTTAGAGATTTTAATCCATCTACTCTCCTCTTCTCCAGTTATCAAACATTATCAGTATTGAGTTTTATTTCACCAACATAGTCTTGCAATAACTCTATTTCATTTTCACTTTCATATAACCAATCCAAGTTTCATTTAATTTTTTTCTAGGTAAATTCCCAGTCCATCCTCTGCCCTAGGATATTTGTTGAATTTACTTGTCATCTCAAGATAGTTTTCAACTACATACAAATTTCTTTACTATCAGTAGAGAAAATAATTTATCATATAACATAGGAATAAAAACAATTCAATGCTAAACAAAATATCAAACAATATATCAAATGATAATTCAAGATAATAAGGAAAGAGCAAAAAGGTCTTTTCTAGTGTTATTTATTTCTATATTCTTATCTCATATTTCTTCATATTTTTATTCTATGTTGTTTAATGTTGGAATTTAATTAAGAAAGTTTAGTCATAAATCAAGAGCATTATGAAAAACAAGACAAGGTTAAAATTTGCCTTTTTAGAATAATAATGTCCTTACTTTCCTTTTTTATTTTTCTTACCTTATTCCTTTTTTTTTTCACGGCTACCTATTTTTACATTTATTGTCCTAATTAAGTTCAAACTTAATTTTTTTTATTTGCACCCCTCTATTTACTATTCTCAGCCCCCTTCTTGCCTTACTCTTTGCACCCTTCTTTCTACTAAACTCACCCCACTCCAATTTACTTTTTGTACCCTAAGATTACTAACTGCACCCTAAAAATATACAACAATCATTGAAAAGGTATACAACAACCATTGAAAAAGTATACAACAATCATTGAAAAAGTATATAACAATCATTGAAAAAGTATATAATAGAAATGTAAGAAAGTATACAATTGTCTTGGAAAAAGTATACAAGTGTCTTTGGAAAAGTATATATACTACTTGTATACTCATATTCTTATGATTTAGTATAAGTATAAAGCTACCAAGTATACAACTTTCTGTGACAAAGTATACAATTGTCTTTGAAAAAGTATATAACTCCTTTTCCTTCTCACTCTCTCTTTAACCCTCTCCCTCACTTAGTTTTCTTCTTTTTCTTCCCTTCCCTCATTCTTCCTAATCACTTATCCTCTCTCAAAAGCTATTTAATTAATAGAAAGGGAATTTTAACAAAATGAATTTTTGACTTCATCTTTGACTTTGCATTTAACTTAATAAATTTTCATTTTTAATATGTCTAGTTCCCTTCAATCCTAATCCAAAAAGAACCCAGGCATTAAAATTCAACCAAAATTAGAGAGAAGACAAGTTTGATAACTATGGTGGCCAAGACAAATAAAAAATTTGAATTCACATGTTTCATGATGTTTCTGTTTAATTAAAAGTATGGAAATGAACTAGCTAACTTCAAGAATGAAATTGTAAAGAAAAACCAAAGAAGAAACAACTCATCCTACCTCTATTATATTTTTTCGATGATAACTCCAGCAAGCTTCGGCGACACAACGAAATTGTGATTCTTTCCTCCTTTCTTCAAATTAATTGAATCAGAAGGTAGCTTGGATTAAGGCGAAACTGCATGTGAAGAGAATTTTGCAAAAGGTAATGGTTTTCAAGGAGAATTTTGAAATTGAAAATGTAAATCATTTCCTCTTTTTTTCGTTTGTGAATCCATTTATAGACATGTATTCTTCGTTTGTGACCTACTAAGCTCTTCGAGCCTTTCTTTGTTAGGGGAGTAGTTGCTATTAGGTGGCTTGCAGAGTGATGATATGGTGGTTTGCAAATTTGTTGCTCGAGGAAGGAGGTGGTTACATAGCAGCTTTAATGACAGTCAAGCTTTTAATGTTAGCTTAAGTAATTTTAATTTGTATAAGTTTTCAACGATGAACCTAGTGGTCAAATGACAATTCTTACTTTCACTTTCCACTATCCGCCCCAATGTCATGCTCTTCGAATTCGTCCCCCAACATTTTTCTTCCCTTTTTGTTTTCGTGGTTTATTTATTATTTATAATACATATATAAGCTGAGGCGCTTATATTATTCTTAGAGAGGCTAACTCAAGTAGTAGAGCTTTCTCCTTTTTCTTATTCTTTTTTCTTATTTTCTCTTTCTTTCTATTTTCTGTTTTAATTTTTAAAAATTATTATTTTTGATTTTTGATTTTTCCTAAAAATCCTATAAAATAGTTTATATTTTCTTCTCTTATTCCTATATTTTCTTTCACTAAATCATTTATTTATTTCAATAAATCTATTTATTACAATTATTTAGATATTTATTAGTATCAAATTAAAAATTTATTTCTTACTTCTAAATTTAGTTTTAGATTTTATTTTCTTATTTCTATTTTCTTCTTTTATTTTTATTCATTTAAAATTTCTAATTCTATTTTCTATCTCAAAATCAAAATATTCTTATTTACTTATATTTGCATCTATTATTTTCAGTTTACCTAAACTATTTTACTTAATAATCTTTCATCTTAATTTATAATTTCTTCTCTCCATCTCATCTCTTGATTAATATTTCTCACAAGTTAAATATTCTAAATTTTAACTGAACTAAAATAAAATATTTCAATAATGAAGGTAAATTATTATTATTTTAAATATAGTTTTATTATATAAAAAGCAGGATGTTACACAACACTCCCCTTCAAGCTTAAGAATAAGGAAGGTACATGAACTTAAAAATCAATTAAGCATATGAAATTAGAAAAAGTGTCTTAGTTAAGACATATGATCTCTGATTGTGCAACAACAAACATGTGCAAATTATAAAATCTATTTGAAGACAAAGCAAACAGAACCTAACAATACGGAAACATTAGCACAATACTCATTAGAAGCACTATCAAGGACATTTTGTAGAAGAACAGTCTTTAAAACTAGCATGATAGTAACCAAAAGACATAATGAGGTAACCATTAAGACAACAACAAACACTAACAACTATAATTCAAAAATTCAAATTATGTTAATTGTATGTAGTGAAAAGAATAGAGAGTGCAACGATAAAAGGTTCAGAAGTTGCAAGTCATTAGGGAAAAACAATCAACCACAATTGTATAAAAGGAATAACTCATGACATTTAAAACTATTTTAAAATTGGAAACAAATTTTTCTACATGAGATGAATTTTAAAATTATTATAATCTTAATTTATTTCAATATAATTTTTTTAATTTTATTTTTGACACACCATTTCTATTAAAATAATATATCTTCATCAAAAGAATTTATTTTTTAATTTATTTTTCATGTTTAACTCTTACTTTTATTTTATTCTTATTTAGTAAAATATAATATTTACTGTTAATCATAAAAAGTCTATTTTTAATTTTATTTTGACTTCTAAATTTTGTTCAAACTTTAATATTCTCGAATAAATATTTTTAAAAACCTTAGAAAGCTAAATGATGCTTGTCTTTGCTGGTGTGAGAAAATGCTGTGTAATCCTGCCGTTAGGGGAAAAAAGGTATTCGTGTTAAGTAAAGACCATCTTTTTTTCACTTTGTTTTCAACAATGAAAGATTATTCTTTGAAATTAACATATTTATTCTCAACTGACAATGACAATTCGGTGAGAATTCAAGAGGATATTACACAAAATTTGTGATGAAAAACATATCATAGTCGAGTGAATCAAAATTTCCCGTTTGGCCAAGGAGTAGTGGTGTAATTTGAACTAAATTTGCATGGTAAAAAGTGTTTTTTTTTTTTTTTCAGGGGAAGGGGGAAGGTAATGAGATGCTAGTGATAGACCTATCCATCTCAATTGTTGATCTAATAAATAAAAGGTATTTATATCTTTTAAACATGTCATCTTAAATTTAATGTTTAGATTTATGTGTATAAAAAAATATTATTAAAAAGACCCCAACTTTAACTTTTTTTTTTTTTTTATTAAGAAACTGAATAGGTGCCTAATCTATATAAAAGAGTCTTACATCTGCATTTAGCACTATCCCATCACGATCTTAAACCATGCCAATGATCTAACCTTTATCAAAATCTATAATACCTTGGAAGTAAGTGATGTCCAAAAACACAATTTCGTTATATATAATTCAAATAGACCATATAACACTGTGTCAAATAAAAATATTGGCAAACAGAATGCCCTTTTAAAGATGGAGCTAAACTGGGCATAATAAACAATGATATCATTAGGCAAAACCCCATCAAAGCAAAGCTGCCCATGCATAGAAAGTATTCAAATTCTGGTTTGTAACTGGACATGATAGAAAAAAGATTATTACTATCTTCCTTTGAGAAGAAACAGAACACACAAGTTAAAACCTACAGTTGAGACAATACTTTTCTTTTATACTAATTAACTCAAGCTTACATCCTATTTAGAATTATGCTCTCTAAGATAAAGCAAGCACTTCAGAAGTAATATAACACTTTCAGCAATTTTTAAAAAAGGTATATTGATATGAAATAGAGTTCCTCACAATAGTTGAGAATGTAGAAGTGTACAGGCTGATTTAACTATAAATATCTTTGAAAGATCTTGCTTCCAAACTTAGTGATTCGGTAAGCCTCTACACAAAAATACAGAGCTTAAGATATTTAGCAAATCCCACTTTCACTGTTAAACTTATTTTAAAAAAATATATTATTTATTTATGAAATAGGAATATTTTCGAAGAAATTAAAAAATATTGCTTCAGCCAAAGAAGATCGCCAATGGTTCAGCGACAACACAGCTTACATGATTTTACATGTGAAAAGATTAGAAAAGAAAAGAAAAAAGAAAAAGTAAATTCTTTAATGAAATCTTAAAGATAAGAACAGATCAATATAATAGAGAATCTGCATGATGAACTTACAGTATAATAAGAGGGACAGGATATCTAGAAGCAAAGAAATTCATATATGGCTCTCTGCCCATACTGCTATGGAACCCAATCAAGTCAAAATCTTATCATATACTCTTCTGATCAACTAAAATTCTGAGAACAAATTCTCGTTGACAATGCCACAGCAGAAACATGGGTAGCCACTAACCACTACTGCTATCTCGCTGCCTTGACTTCTTATATATTATTCTATTCCCACAACAATTATTAACCAATCAACAAACATTTTTGGGAAGAAAATGGGCAAAGTCAACTTTTGCTTGTTCCTTGATAATCCTTAAAACTACACGTAGCAAATTCAAAATTGATTCCATACAAGAATGGTTTCGTATACGGAGCACCAAGGAAAGGTACATATGTAATTAACATGGGTCGATTCTTGTTTCTAGTACTGAAAAGCTTGTTTGGGATTTTCCTTTTGGTACCTATAAATACATAGGCTACAAAGGGTTTGAAATGTGGGTTTAGAAGAGCGTGTAGTAGTTGAAGCTGAATGTTGTTTGCTCAAATGTCTTGCATGAAGAGGTAAAGAGAGTGTTTTTGAGTCAAGGATGACTTGCCGGCAGAAATGTAATTTTTTTACTGTCGGCAAGACATCTTGACTCACTTATGCTCCCTTTCCTTTCATATGAGACTTGAAAAAGAGCTTGATTAAAAGGATATTTCCAATATTGTGTCTTATTTAAATATGCTACATTAGCTATATGAATATGGCATGAACTATATAATTAAATTGAGAGGGAAAACTGAGTAAAACGCAACTGGATGGAACATGCTGGAGCTGGAGAAAAATACTCGGCAAATTACAAGTGAGGTAAAAGACTCTGCTCCGCATTACTACCTTAAAAATTAAATACTCTGTCACACTAAAACAGAGTAGATAGAAGGAAGAATTCCACCTGGGGTACCACAAATACAACAATCTTACATCATTTAGACCTGTCTCTACCTATCTAAAGGTACTGATCTAATATAATACAGACAAATAGCTTGAGCCATAGAAGAAAGACTGCGGGAACCTTTTGAACCACTATCAAATATACAAGTTTACAGTTGAAGATAAGACATAAGTTTTATGAGAATCTTTATCAAAATGGAAAAAGTATTTAATGCAATATTTGATACATCTTAATGTTCATTGAACTCTTTTTTGTGTTTTTTTTTTTTTTTTTTTACGTTGTTTACAATCCTAACCATGATGAATGTACAGTTTTGCCATGCTAGATGACATGTTAAGAATTTTGCAACATGCTATTTATTTCTCTAATCATAGTTAAGAATTTGATAATCTAAAGTGAAGACAATTCACTTAAAGGATAAAGTATATTATAATCATTTATTAAAAGTCCAATGCTTGGGAATTAATTAACTTTAAAATTTGCTATACATGTAGTTAATTTTATACAACCTTGTAAGAGCATTTTATCTTTTGAGGTGAATATCCTCTTTAGAAGAGTTAGATTTTATTTTTAAAACACCCACATTAAGTGATAATATAAGAAAATGATGTGATTTTTTAGACCAATTTTATTTTTGTGTCTATGATATTAGTATTTGTTGTATATTTAACAGAAAGCAAGAGATTTTGGTGATCCAAACTGTGTCTCATAGTGGTCCTTAATGAATGACTCTAATTGTAACACATTGATAAGTGTCACTATTTAATACATTTATGTGAGAAAATTTGTGTCTTTTGGGCTTTACTGTTGTGGAAATTAGCAATTACTTTCTAATTTGAGACTATTTTTATTAAAATACATGTTTTGAGTCTGGAAACAAAGTGAGATATTTAATTCAAATTTTTATTTGAATTTTAGGGAGCTGAGGAGCAAGAAGAAATTAAGAAAATATCTAGCTCAAGCGAAAAGTTACTTAAGTCCAGACAGAAAAAAAAGTTTAAAAAGGAGAGAGGAAAAAGAAATTAGGTATCTCGGAGAGAAGAAAACCTATCTTGTAGCAGAGACGACTACCATGAGCGGCTAACTTCTTCCTTGAAGGATTGAATGTAATATATTCAAACTCAATTGTATTTTGATGATGGTTATATAATAATTCTCTTTCTTTACTTGTTCTTGGTATTTCCGTTTTACTCTTATTGTTGATTTATATCTAATCAATAGATCCCTTATTTTTATTCTTATATATGATTGGAAAGTATATGTAAGAATTAAATCTGAATGGAAATACTTGATATATTGTAATGCTAGGAATAGATTTCAACGCATCAATTACCTAAGAGCATTTGGATTTAAAGCTGGTTAATTTTCTAGACAACTAAGGGATTACAGTTTAGCAATTATCTCTAGAATTTCATGTGTGAGGAATCAGTGTGAATGATTTAGAATGTGGTATCAAGAATAAGTATCGTGAGAATTGTAGGTGATTTGAAATACAAAGTACAAGAGAGTAAGATATAATACGTTCAATCTTAAATCCCATAATTGAAATTTAAAAAATTTAAGTTTTGTTATTTCATATTCTGTTTGCCTTAAAATCATTTTAAAAACCAAATCCCAATTTAAACTAAATAATTGTTTATTGATTTATACTCAGAGAGATTTATAACATAAGAAATTTTACTAAAACTGTTCCTTGTGGGTACGACATTCGTACTTGAAAAAGTATTATACTATAATTGAATCGGTACACTTGCCGAAGTAAAGAAAAATAATTAACAAGTTTTTGGCACCGTTGCCAGGGAACAATATTATGTGAATTTTCTTTTGGAGTAAAACTCACTGAGTATTGTGGATAATTTGTTTCATTTATATTTTTTTTCTTTTATTTCATCTCATTTTCTTTTTGTTTTAGTTTTGTTGGAGATTTAATCATTCATATTATTGTCGTGCTAAATTTTGCTTGAGTTGTTTATGTGATTTATGCTTTTAAGAGGACAAATTCCTAAAGATCAATTGGAATTTGACTCTGAAATTGAGAGAACAGCTCGGGAGAATCGCAAAAAGAAAAAGCAAAGGCAATTAGAAGGAGAATCTTCCAACAGTTTCATCACCCAAAG
>JAMLFT010011711.1:0-10891 GCA_026544285.1 Pachyrhizus erosus | reverse complement strand
CGCGGATTCGATAACATTTGTGCTTTACATATATATATATATATATATATATATATATTATAGAAATAACGTTATAGCCTATAGTTTATAGGAATATGTCTAATCTAAATAAAAGTTTGGAAGGATATAAATGAGGCCAATTTTGCCTGAGGAAAATGAGGGAGGGTGCTCATATGCGCATATGCTTTGCAGGTTGGCATGCACCTTTAGTTTGTGCCTGTGCTGACATGTATGTCCTCGGCTCCTACCTTTAACAACCCAATTGACTACAGTTAAGGAACGAAAGATGGGAAAATTCAGGTTAATTTAGACAAACATAAGGATCAAATAGAAAATACACATAATTTATAGCAAAAGCTTTACTAATCCTTTTCATAATTGCCATTTCCATTTGAGTGAATGATTTTAGCCTTAAGTGATATATGCTTCATTTCTTTTATATATGATTTCAAGTTCAAACTTCTTTCTTTGTGTTTGTTTCTCATCGTGTAGGAAAATTCTGCTTTTAAAAATATTTAATGTAATTATATATTAGATTTGTACATTTAGTTAAACTAAAATCACTTACACAACTCAAATAATGAGAGAGACATGTCTCTAATGGTTGGCCAATGGTTTGAGATTTCAAAGTTGGCCTAGTAAAAAAACGGAACTTGCTACCGGCAATGAGAATTTAGCAACTAATTGATTCATTTGAGTCATTTTTATAAATTATTATCTCTATTTTTATATAATAAATAAATATTTAATTTATTAAGCTAAATAAAAATAATTAATTTATTTATTTTAATTAATATTGTCATAGTTTAAATTTTATTTTAAAAATATTTATAATATTAATTGATTTAAGTGATAGTTAGATAATAATGATATTATTTATAATCTGAAAATAATTTTTCAACCAATTAGTATAAGTTATATATAATAATTCAATAAATATATCCACTTTCATGAAAATTTGATAATATCCTATTAACAGACTTTACTGTAAATTAGGAATATAAAAAAGTTTAATAATTAATACATTTAAAAGTGATCATATGTTTCTTATAATTAAAATAAAAAAATATTATCATTTTTTCTTGTATATAAGAACTGAAGATAATATAAAATGAGTCTATTTTAAAACTAATTACTAAGTATAGGTCTTTTTTGAATGTGGATAAGGTCCATTTGCAAGTTTGACTTGCAAGTTTATTGATACATCAATATTTTATTTTTCACTTTCATGTATTTTTTTCATTTTCACATGGATGTCACATAAGAATCGTACATAAAATCACCAATGGTAATTACATTTTTAAAACTGTCTTTCTCTTTTTCACTTTCATCTTTTTCTATTCAAACAAGTCAACATGTTGCATCAATAGGTTAAAGTTGTAATTGTCAATTACAAATTTGATTATACTAAAAGTGCAATTTGCAATTACACTTTTATGGTTCGATTTGACACCATATTACATGTTATCTGATTTAGATTATAAACCAACATTATATTCAAATCATATGCATGCAAATCACAAAATAATTAATATATTTTTTAGAGAAAAAAGACTATGTTGATAATATAAAATAGTCTTATAACATTATAATCATAAATAACTATATATGTTAATTTTGTTCACTTTTACAAAATTACTTTAAAAGTTATACAAATGGTGATTTGTGATTGATTGATAATATACAATTATTTTACACTATCAAAACAGTTTTTTTCCTCTAAAAAAATATTAGTTATTTTGTGAATTACATATATATGGTTCGAATATAATATTATTTTATAATGCTAATTAAAGTACAAGTAATGTGGTATCAAATCATATAAAAAAGTTAAATTACAAATTGCACTTTTAGTATAGTCAAAATTGCAATTTAAAACTGTAACTTTGACCTACCTAAACCCTAAATCCTAAACCTACCTAACATGACATGTTATCTTATCAAAATAGAAAAAGTACATGAAAATGTAAAAAAAATTATAATTTTGAAAATGCAATTTTCATTTGCAGTTTTATATGATATTCTTATGTCACATTTATGTAAAAATACACTACAATTTTTTTCTTAAAAATAAAATGCTAATGTATCAATAAGTTTGTGAATCAAACTTACAATTTGACCTTGTCTCCGGTCAAAATAGATTCATGCTAGTAATTAATTTTGAAACAATCATATTTTTAAAAAAATAATTTATAAAAATTATTCAAATAGGTCAATCAATCAAATTTAATTTGCCTTGATAATGTTAAAAATTAAGAAAGTAACACAAATAATATAAGAATAAAGAATTTTTTGGTATAAGAAAAAAAATCATGTCTAAGAATTATGATTTCTAAAAAATATGAGTCTTAAAAATTATGATTACCGAGAATAATTAAAATTATTTATTTGATCATAAATATTTTTAGAAATATTTATATTTATAAAGAATAGCATAATATTTTTATCATAAATTTAATTATTTATCACACTAAATAATCTAATAAAAATAATATAATATTTTTATTACTGTAAAAAAAATATTTAGGTAAAAAAAATTAAATTTTTACCCTTATCATATGAAAAACATTTTTAATCTAAAATTTCTGAAAAACTTAAAAAAAAAAAAAATCTCCTTATCAAATGCTCCATAAATAACGAAAATATGAAGTAGAAGATTTTACAAATCCACTTCGCTCCTTACCTGTTATTTTAAATCCCTTAATTAGCTTAAAATAACTCAATAAAATTGTTAAAACATTATAAAATATCTTTAATCAATGTCTTTATTTAATGGATTATATAACATCCGAGCATTATATTTCACAACAAATCACTTTAGTTTCCCTAAAGAGATACGTTTATTACTTGCTTAAAATTTATTTATCTAAAAATTTTACACACACTCGCACGCACCTTTTTTGTCTTTCTTCAATTTCTTTTGTTGAATTACTTTAATAAACTTAAGAAAAAGTAATTTTGCTTTTTGTCCGTTGAATTTAAGAAGTGGTTGGAAAGACATTCTAGAATGGCCAATGCTTGCAATGCAATGATTCAAGGCTAATAATGGCTCACATTACAATGGAAATGCCCATGGAAATTCCCTTGGCAATTTGTTTTTTAAAGTACACCACAGCCACGGCAAAAGCATGTCTCCTTGTCGGCTCTTCTATGTCATGTCATACATATTTCTCGAGGAAAAGAATTATTTATAATTTATATATATATATATATATATTAATAAATAAAAAAGATAAAAAGAAAAATATATATGAGATAAAATGAATAATGAGACTAAAAGAAATTATTTAAATATAATACACTTAACAAGCAAATAAATTAAGCAAATAAATTGAAAGAGCTACCATGCAGTGCATGAATTGAGTGATACGGGGTTATTTTAATTTAATGACTAATCTCAAGTTTAGATTATGTGTATGTTAATTACTTAAAAAAAGTTTATAATTTATAATGATTTTATATGACTCAAATAAAATTATTTTTCAATATAAAAATACTTAATTATGGTCTATAAGAAATTGAATGATTCTTTTACTATCAAATTAGTACAATTTTTGTTATTTTTAATTATAAATATTTTAAAGATACATGTATAAAAACTAACAAAAGAAAAGTTATACAGATACTAAATATTATATCAAATATTTGGTTTTGAAATAGTAGAACTTGATGAATAAAGCTTCTGGCTGTAGGGGCCCGACACATCATTCTTGCATTATATCCATCGGGGAGTGAAATGACAAAGTGGTCCTTAAAAATATACTTTACACGCAATTTATTTCATAATTTTTATAGGTTATATGGTTTAGTGTAATTTATTTTAAGATAATTGTTTTTAATAACTTTGTGAATAAATTCTTAAATCATACAAATTCATTTTAAATTATGACTTTTAATATCACTTTTATAAACTAATATAAAATGAATTAGAATAATTTAATGAATAAGTTACAAATGCAATGCATTTTGAAACACCAAATTAACAGTTTGCTCAAGTCCTTGTAGCTATAAGTTCTTAACTTGTGATTAGAAATAACATTCTGTTTAAGGTAAACTAAACAAACGTAATTGAAAGCAAGGGTGGATTGGCACAAGTAATTAGCAATTTATAGTTAATTTTTATCTCCTTCGTGATTGCGGGTTTGATTCTTTTTTATACTACTAAAATTCTGCTTGGTGTGAAACTCTCCTCAAGAAAATCTCTTGACAATGAAAGAAGAGTTAATTAGTTACTGCGCGATAAAAATGCTTTTATAATTCAAGTCTGTGTAATAATTTTTTTTAGTGAGTATTTGTTGACAAACACAACATAGTGATGTGCCCTATGATAGTATTAAGAATACCTCTCCATTCTACTACTTTTAAAAAAAAAAAAAAGTAATATTTTGCTTTTACCAAACCATATCAAAGCCATTCCATTCATTTTTAAAATGCTTAATTATTTGCCAGCAATCTTACTTGTAGACTGGGCTCCTCTGTTGATAGCTATATGGCTACTCTTTAGTCTTACCTTTCATGATAACATCACCACTTTCCTAGTCAGGCCACACGTTTCTTTGCCATGAGACCTCAGAACCAGTACTTACAATTTAGGAAGAAGCTCTGAGTAGATTGGCAGCTATTGCTGCATATGAGACACAATCGTTTGAGCCAATACGAAAAGAGTCTAAATCTTGCTATATACCACAATAATCCTAAAAGCCTGTTAAACTCCATTTGCATTGCACTTCTATATGTATTTTTCATCTTTATAGCTAAGAGTATCACCATGAACTTTTGTTTTTTGTTGCCAAATTCTTCTGCCAATTTACTTATACTTATTTTTCATTTCCAAAAAGTCAGAATAGGTTTATTGTACAAAAGATTTTATGAGCTTTCCCTAAAAGCTAATTGGGCCAGAGCCATGCTGATTTAGTGATTTGTCTCAACCTCTAGGCTCTATATAGCCAACCTGTCCATTGTTTAACAGCATTAAGTTGATCAAGATTTTGCCTCTTAGGTGCATCCATAGTTTCCACGTACAAGGCAGGGGTAGGCACGTATGTTCCTGTTACCTTTTACATTATTATTACAAGACATTTAAAAGAAAAAAAAAAAAGAGAACTCAATTATTTATGCAACAGTACATTTGGTACGTGGTAGACCTAAGTTTACATTATTATTACCAGACTTATTTAATTAAAAGAGAACCTTAAATGTGTAGCAATACATTTGATAGGTGATACACAGGTTTATTGAGAAAATTATGTATTTATTGAGCAATATGCAACTAATACTCATTTCAATACTGCTAGCAGCTTGTTGCTCCTAAGTTATAGCACTAGAGCATGGAACTTGGAAGGCTGAATAAAATAAGCAATCCTTCCGTTTCCTGTACAGAAAACATACTATATTAAAGCTTAGTGTTCGTATTTAACATCTTAATTCCTACAAGAAATAACTCTGTTGGGGACCAAGGCTTAAAATCAAAGCTGTAGACCAGACCTAATTTGAGCATCATGGTTCACAGAACTACAGAAGACGGGAATGAAACCATTATTCGACATTGGAACCACTATGACACCAAACCATTTAAATGATACATGTTATCAAAGCAAATAAATGACAGACTGTAAAAACACTTGAGTGTCATTTTATATATTTTAACAAAGTTAGAAGAGAAGTGCATAACAATTGGTTACACGACGTCCATAATACACGATCTTCACAACCATAATGTGATACACAATTATATAACCCTTTACTATCAGCACCTAGTCACCAACTAATACAACATGTGAAATATATCCGGTGCATGAATCTGAAAAGGGACAGGTGAATACCTACCGTCTTGGGATTACAATAAAACTCAATTATTACCAAACTACGGCTTAGTCATCATGGTATTGTTGGTTGAAAGCCAGCAATAGTACTCTGCGCAAGGCTCACACAAAGTTGGAATCATATCAAATCGAACAGTACATTGCTCACTGACGAGTTAAAATAAATTAGAGATAAGTTGTTTATAAGTTTATCAAATCTAATATAAATCACCAAAACTTAATTGAAAAATCAAAAACCGAAAATTTAACTTTATTTTTCTGCTGGTTTGGATGTTTGGTTTTGATTTTGAAAACTCGTCTAATGAAGAATTTGTGATGTAGATCTTGCCTTTTTTTTCATTGCTGTACAGACTAATATATATACAAGGTTTACAGAAATAGTTTCTTCAATTCTATGCTAATTATCTGGGAACTATTCCTAAAAATAATCTGTACAGATTTGTTAGTTGTTACAGATATCATAAATTCATAACAGATATCACAGGTTAATTACAACAACGCATGGAAAATATTGAGTTAATTCCAATAATAATTGAAGATCTCATGGGATCTCAATAATCTCAATACTCCCACAAGTTGGAGCAAATGGACTACAAATGATAAACTTGGACAGTATGAAATCAAACCGGGTAATTGCTAAGGCCCTGGTGAAGATATTTGCAAGATGAGCATGAGACGGCACATGACATGTTGTAATGGTTCCTCGCAAAAGTTCATCACGTACAAAGTGGTAGTCCCCCTTAATGTGTTTGGTTTAGTCATGGAACTTAGGATTAGTAGTGATATAAAGGGTAACCTAATAATCACAATAGAGGTTTATAGGTCTAAGATGAGAACAAGCAAGACATGACTAGAGTTCCTTCAACTAACAAGTAGTACTAGACATAGATATTTTTCTTTGGCGGAAGAGAGATACCATGTCTTGTTTCTTAGCTTTTTGGAGATGGGGGAATTGCCAAGAAGAATAAATCAGCCATTAAGAGATATTCTAGTCAAATGACAACTAACTAAATTTGAATCACATCAAGCATATACAGAGAGAAAGGTTAAAAAAGTTATTTCTCATCTTTATTATTCATTTTCTTGAAAGTTTAATAATTATAATGAATGATTAATTTTAATCATTATATCTCAAGAAGATAAATGATTAAAATAGAAAATAACCTTCTTAAAGATATCTTGGAGGTAACTTAATATCTTTTCATATATGCAAAATTTGTTATCACACTCCCACTTATTTTTTAGAAAAAGTGTGATAGCAAATTATAACTACAATTAACTTTAAAATGCACTAGGGTATAACTTGTAAATGTGTTCCTTCTAAAAAAAACAAGTTAGAGTATCTTATCAAACATTTATGGGATTTGTTAGGTTACATCCACTTATTTTTTTTGAAAGAGTATGTTAGCAAACTATAACTACGATTAATCTTAAAATATATCTAGGTGTTATTTGCTAACAAATCTGCATAATTTCATTGAAGTGTTGATAGCAAAGATGGAAAACATGGTAGTCCACCAAAAGATGTTAGAGACTCAAATTGTTCAGTATAGTTCCATTGTGAAACACCTTGAGATTCTTAAAGCTACAAACAAAAAAAGATGAGGAAATAAAGAAGCCTAAGACACAACCTTCAGAGGAAGTATGAAAATATGTATTTGTCATTCCTTTTCATTAGGATAAATTAGAAAACATAAGAACCTTGTTTAAAAGTGAAGATCAAAAGAAAAAGTACACTTCATGAGTAGGACCTAAACCTCCTCCCTCATTGCTTAAGTATGACCTTTTTGGGCATGACTCTATTTATTGATAACATTTAGACTGAGACTAAAACTGAGAGAAAACTTTGATAATGGTCCTTGAAGTTAAGAGATACATACCTGACTTTGTAAGTATTTTTTTCAAACTCTTTTATTAAAACGATTACATTAAGGACAAGGTAAGTTTTAAGTTTGATGCTACTTAGTCTTAGATTCGTGCATTTTTGCTTTGTTTTAGGTATAATTGCATTATTCTTGCATTTGCATAAAATTTTGTTTTTTAGTTGCATGTTTGCATCCAATATCCCTGAAATTGAGTGATTGTGTATTTTATCATATTGAGAACCTAAGATTCATTAAATTGGACACATAAGATCCTTGTTGTGGAACCTTTGTCAATTGATTCATATGCAAGTTGGATGATTAGCATGATCTCTCCTTACTAAAGTTTTTGCATTGACATGAGCCATTGTTGTGAGATTTGAAGTTAAATAATGTTCATTGATTGTGTTAAACTAATCATTATTGTGTGATGTAGAACTTGTGTTTGGAACCTTGTTGTGATTGCATACTTTGTTTGAATGAGTAAAAATGATCTCAAGGCATTAGGATAGTTCTTTCTAGCCCCTAAATTTGATTGGAAAATCTTTTACCCTTAGTTGCCCATTTGAGTCAAAATCTATTGGTAATTTTAGTACCTCACGTCCATGTTTGAATTGCCTTGGTATCCTATAGTTGAAATTTGGCAAATTGGTGACAAAATGTTTAAAAACTGGATGTTTTTAGTGAATGATAATATTGTGCTTACTGAGCCAAAATGTTAAAAGCCTCAAAAAATGAAGATGGAAAGTATGATGAAAAAGGAAAGACAAAAATAAAATAAAATAAAATTAAAATTATCAAAATAAACTAAGGTAGAAAAGTGAAATTTAATTTAGCAAGCATGAATGGAGAAATTGCAATATATTTCCTATTGCTTGTGATAGTTACCCGATACATGTTCTCTATGGATACTAAAATAATATTGTAGTCCTTTGTGTTTTTTTTTTCTTTTAATTTTCTACCTTAATATTTTACTATTGACTCCTTACAACCATTAAAATACCTTATGATTTACTCATGTTTACTTAATGACTAGTGGTGATGAAGTTACTTATCAAGCCTATGGTAGTACATTTTGCATTGAGAGGTTGAGTGAAAATTATTTTACCCTTAAACACTTAAATGTTAAAGAGTTAAGGGAACCTATCTTTGCAAACTTCAATTTTGGAGGATGAGCCTCTAATTGAACTTGATTGAATTGATTGTTGACTATTTGGTTATCCACTTGTTGAGTTCTAATTTGATGGATCTTTTAAAAATTTAAAATTTTGACACACAATAATTGCTTGAGGACAAACCAATTCTTAATATTAGTCATTTATTAAGTATCATTTTTTATAAAAATTAGTTGCATGATTTGTTGCTTAGATTCTAGTTTTATATATCTTTATTTGTTTTTCATCTCTTTATTGAACTTGTTATGTATTTTGTGTTTTTATTGGTGTAGGAGTTATTTTGCTTGGTTTTAGGTTGCAAAAAAAAATCATTTTTCATGCATACTAGACCTTGGGAAACAAACAAGGCACGTAAAGACATTTTGGAGTTGAAAAAGAAATAAATTTGAAATTGACCAAAATTTGCATGTTATTGTAAAGTTCAAAAATGCGAATTTTCTTCCTTATCAAAATCTACATGATTGTGCCAAATTTTCGCACAGTCATGCACAATCTTGTAAAAAAAATCATTATTTTATATTTTATTAGGAATTTGGTCTAATTCTTTTTGGCTTGTAGCTTTAAGTAAGAACCTTACGTTCTAATTTAGGGTTCTAAACCTCACATTTTGACAATTTAGAGATAAAGTTTGAATCTTCTTCTTTTTCCTTTATTTGATCATGGTTAGATATTGCATAAATATTTTGATTGAACAAAATACCATAATAGCAAGGATAAATTTAATGGGAAATTATCAAATGACACTAATGTAACTTAACACCAACTGTTATATCATTCAATAACTTTACATAGCACCTGAATTTAATCAATCCAATTGTTAAGTTGTAATTATATATTGTCTCAATTATTCATGTCAAATTTTATAAAAATTGAATGTCAATAAGAAGTTGATCAAATGATTCATATTTTACTATATTTTTTAAAATGAATATTACATTGATTTTGATCTAGATGAATAAGATATTAAATGATCTTTGATTAATATAAAATTTGGTATATATGATCTATATGTGAGAAACTTTTAATCCAATAGTGAGTTTTTAAAGAAAATTATACAACTAAGAATTATTGAATGATATAATAGTTAGTATAAGTTATATCGATGTCATTTGACTCTACTCTCAAATTTAATTAGACACAACTTTGTTGCTTCAATGTTACCTTTAATTAATTCGCCATCAAAAAAGAATTAAGAAGAACTTGTGGTAGATTAATTGAAGTAGTCTTAACGTGAAATCCAAATCTTGAAATTTTCTAAATCTAAATTTAATCTTAATCAAATCTTCCTTAATTTTTATCTTTTATCTTTTATTAAGTTTTCTCAGTCTTTTCCTAAATCAAACCTTAATATTTTTTCATTATTTTATTTTTATTTTTAACTATGATAATTGTAAATTTAAAAAATATGATCATGTGAATTCAATATTATTACTAGATGATGACAAACTACTTATGATTTTCCTCCATCAACACTAATATGAAATAAATAATACAATTTAATCTTTTAAAATAAAATTAACTAATTATTTAAATTTTCAATAAATCAAATTGTGGCATTCATAATTGAGAAAAAAATTTCAATCTTTTAACCTGAATAATCTTTATTATTTAATCAATATTAGTATA
The DNA here is from genome assembly GCA_026544285.1 of Pachyrhizus erosus. Classification (NCBI taxonomy): domain Eukaryota; kingdom Viridiplantae; phylum Streptophyta; class Magnoliopsida; order Fabales; family Fabaceae; genus Pachyrhizus; species Pachyrhizus erosus. The sequence goes on along the minus strand of JAMLFT010011711.1, from coordinate 406 downwards.
TATTTAATTTATACTAATCTTTATTTTATAATTTTAAAATTATTACACCACCTTCATAACTTTTATTAAAATAATATTTAGTATTTTTTTTTAATCTATATTAGTAGTTAGGATTTTAATACAGTTAATGTATAATTTTTTTCTAAATCACAAAAGCCATGTAAATAACTTTTAAAATCCAAGTTAACATGCAATATTTTACAATTATGAAATTTCATGCAATATTTAAACGTGTAATATTTAAAAAAAAACATGTATAATATTAAATTATGAAATTTTAAAAATTTTAATAATTATTTAATTATTAAGTACATTTTTAGAACTGTGAAACTTTTTTATCAAGTGCATGTTTCGATGCAATTATATGAAATAAATTATTCGTAAGAGAATAATATTTTTATTATTT
>JAMLFT010011710.1:0-10893 GCA_026544285.1 Pachyrhizus erosus | reverse complement strand
TTTTAACTATTGATATTTTTAATAAAAAATATAGAAATTTAATTTAAAATAAAGAAAAAATAAATTAAAAATGTTAAGAAAAATTCTTTAAAATATTTTTGATAAAAAAAACTCTTAGTTGAAGAATAATTGCTATAAATATAATCATTCATTGTAACTATTTAAATTTATATACAAGAAAGAGAATTAAATATTTATGGAAATTTTATTTTGAGTCAAGATAATATCTAGACATAATTCAAGAAGGTCAGGTTCATTGGTCGTTGATAATATGAGTTGCATTACTAAAATCTAAACGGTTGATATCTCGAACATTTTTTTTACTATAAAAATCTAAAAGTGATCCTCCAAAGGAAAAATAATATTAAGAAATATTGAATCACTAAGTATTCATGACCCCATTCAATTAATTATAAATCATATACTAAATCATTTTCGTGACATATATTCATTTTTTTAATTTATAAAAAAATTAATAATACTTAATTATGAATCATATATTTTTCAACGCATTAATCAATCAATGTAAATTGTCTAAGTTTAATAAATATGTTAAATATTTTATTGATTATAATAAATTTATCTGACTTAAACATAATTGCATACAGTGAAAGATAAATGTAGTATTTATAATAAAAAAACATTACAAGTTTTAAATTGGTTGGAATTATAATATATAATTTTTTCCCTCAAAAAAGTAGTCATTTTATTTATTTATCTCTTGTCTTTTTAGATTTAATTCTATATTTTATTATCTAACTATCATCATTTTATAAATTTTATAATTCAAATTTTTTTATACATTTTACTGTCATATTTTTTAATTTTTATATATTTTTATCAATTTCTTAAATGTATAATGAAGTGTTGAATGTTCTTAAAAAATAATGTTATTTTGTTATTAGTTTTTACAAAATAATATCATTTTACTACCAATACAATGATAAGCTATTTAAAAATTAAAAAATATTATGATAAAATATTTGAAAAAAAAAATTGAACACTAAAACTCTCAAAAATTAAAAACATTATAGTAAAGTACACGAAAAAAATGTGAGTGATAAAATTTTAAAAATAAATTATAATTAAGTGATGAAATGTATAATTAAGATTTTTTTAAAGAACCATCCATTCTCTTCTCAGACTTAAATAATATTTTTCCCTGCAAAATTAATTAAAAAAACATTATTCAAAATTCAACGATAATTGTAATCGCGTGTATAGTTAATATTTCAGAAGTCCATACTTCATTAACAAATTGAACCTTGTCAAAATATATTTGCTGGTGACTAAAAATGATTTAAATCACAGTATTACTACGACAATTTTTTTAAAAAAAAAAAATTGTAGCAAAGGGTTTTCTTACTTGGCAGAATGGGTTCATGATCAAAATTCATGTCTATGATAATGATAAAATAACAAAAAAGCTTAATCTGAAGCAGTATTTGCTATCTAGTCAACAACTTTGTGTATCCATCCAAGAATGAATTCTTTAGATCATGTAAATATCATCAATCTTAAATGTTTTTAGTGGCACAATCATAAAATTCACTCCGATACATTCAATTTAAGATTTATTATTATTATTATTATAATAATCATCTTTGTATAGACTCATTATTAATATCACCATAAGTTACATACTATCATTAATTACCATTCTTATAATTATCATATAACTATTATTATTACTGACCATCAAAAACCTCAGTAGACATTGTTATAAAATTGGGTAAAAACTAATTTTAATAAAATTGATTTTTAACGTCAAGCGAAATTGGGAGTGTGATCAAATTAATCTCAATAGTAGAATTTACATTAGAACATATACATAATAGAAGTAATTATTTTTGTTGTTAAACAAAAGCTTTTTTTAAATCCAAAACTCTGCACCCACTTAATATTTTGCTTCCTTGTAATTAATATTAGAAGATGAGATAATTCTTTTCAACTTAGTAATGAATTCATAATTCCATGTGAAATCATCTAAGAAATTAAAGAACAACAAAGTGTTTTTTTTTTGTTTTTTGTTTTTTTTTTTTTTTTTGTTGAAGAACAACATCGTTGATTCTTTTCTTTTCGTAATTAACAACAGTGCTTATGGGGCCTCACTAGCTACTCGAAAAATTGAATAAACTAGTAAGCCCAGTACGATTTGGGCCTTCTTCACCATCGTCATGTTACAGCTTTCACTTATTTCGATAAACGAACTTTGCTTAGTGAAAAAAAAAAAAAAATCGATAAGCGAACTTTCCAGTTGTGGTTTATTACTGTGTGTCCTTTACACTAATTATGAAAAAAAACTACAATTACAATTACTGATTAAATAAAGTTATATTTATTATGCAGAAAATTTCCCTGAAAAGATAGAAGAAATTTGTAATTTACTAAATCAAGTTATAACATTTTTTACAAAGTTGTACATACAATCCATGTTTAAAATTATAACTTAAAGAGTATTTATAAATTTTTACTCTTTATATGTGTTTTAAATTTTTATACATAAAATTTATTAAATAATGTTACTTATTTGACTTCTATTGTCATAACGTATTGAATGGGGTCTATATTCAACATTGACATCTTGCATATTTTTAATTTGAATTTTATTTATATTGTATATTTTTAATTTGATTCTTATATTTTATTTTTTTCTCTATATTTATATACTTTCAAATCAAATTAAGAATGTACTATATTTACAGAGATCAATTTAAAAATATATAAGAGATTGATAGTCAATAAAAAATATTAAAAACAGTATTGTAACAACAGAAATTAAATTAATAACTTTTTCACATTATGGACTGATTTAATAAATTTTTATGTATAATTTGAAATAAATATAAGATTAAATTACGTGTTTAATCTAAATTATTTATTTCCTAATGTATTATTAGTATCAAATTAGAAAATTTTTAAGTGTTAAAAAATGCATTTGAGCGGTTCATTTGGATTGGAAGTTAAACCTACTGGCTTATCTGAACACAAAGTAAATTTTGTTTGTAAATCTCTTTATACTCTCATTTGGAGTCTAACATTGAAAACTACATTAAGACTTCAAGTTGAAGTATAATTTGAAATTATGTAAAATCCTCAAGCAAATTTCATTATCAAAATGTATATAATTTGTGTTAAAAATCTTTTAGTTAAACTTGTGCAATAGATGAATCTAAATTTTATCTAAAAATATATTTTCTACATCAATTTCGAAATCAATCTAAAAATTACATACTTTTATATTCATTGTTTTTTTTTCATCCCTGAAACTTATTTAGAAATTCAGAAATAATGAATGTTGATTTTTTTTTACAGGTTTATGAAAATCATTATTACTTTTTTTTTTAATTTTTTACATCAAATTAGATACTCAAAATAAATTTAACAATATCATTTCCTTTATTTTTTATGTATTTATTTTGGAAGATAACACACAGATTAAAAAAAGTAAAAAAGTAAATATTTTTATTGAGATATATAAAATACTTTTTTATAATTTTAAATTGTACTTTCACATAATTTTTAATAATTTTTTTATTAACTAATGTCTCAAATACACTAATTAACAAAATTCTTATCCTTATTCTCATAATATGACCTCCGTTATTATTCCATTCATCTTATAATAAATGTCATCTTAGAATAAAAACAATTATTCCACTATAAATGTTACTTTTAATTTTTTAATATAATATTAATTACTTTATTTCAATTATATATTTAATAATAATAATAATATTAGAACAAAAGTTATAAATAAATTAATGTTGGTAACATTTATCTTACAAAAAATTTATTCTCTCTTATTTATTTATTAAATTTTCTTAATCTGTGTAAAAAATTTATAATAACATTTATTTTAAGATGGAGGAAGTATTTTCTTTTATTTAAAATAAATGTGTAAGTATTTAAAATTTATATAAAAAAATGATATAATTAAACATAAAATATTTATGATTTAAATAACATTTTTATCCTTATAAAAATATATATTTTTTAATCATTTAAATATTTATATTTTAATTTTAATTTTATTTTATTTTATTTTTTATTGTCAAATAAAAATACTAATAAAATAACAATGACATTAATAATTCATTCACTTATTACATCATCTAAAATTTTCACAAAACTGTTACATGTAAATTTTTTTTATAAATTAAATTTTAAATTTTTTATTAATTAATATAACATTATCAATTATTTTAAAATATAAAAATTTAAAAACATAATTTACTAAAAATATTACACGTGATTATTTTTTCAAACTCTTTAATAACATGACAAATTTATAGATTGTCAATGTTATTTTTATATTATTCGTCAACATTATTATTAGATAATAAATACTTAATCAAAATTAAAAAAATTATGGAGAATAAAAAAATTAAATAATTAAAATAAAAAATGTATTTTAAAACGACAAAAAATATTATTTAAGTTAATAATGATCACTTTTTAAAAAAATAAATAAATAATAAACATATAAACATAAAAATTTCTTTCAAAAATAAATAAATAAAGTGAAAGAAAAGGAATAATCCTCCACACAATAATAAGATGAGTGTAGCAGTCCACAAAACATGTCTACATGCAATGTTTTGCGGGCATGAAGTGAGTAGTAACTTCCAAGACAAAGTGTTAATTAATTAAGGCAACTTCCGCACTTATTTGGTTTAGACAAACAAACGATTCTATTCATTGACCATGAAACACTGAACCTGTACCCTTTGTATCGCCACGTTTGGTTGTCAAATCAAAGACATGGCTTTCAGAAGCAGAAGAAAACATTATTTTTAGTCATTAACTAGGATAAGAATAAGAGGGTGGAACTGTGTTTGGAAGGTTTGTTGACGCCAAATAATTAGCCACTATCAATGAGATTCTCCACATGAATAATATGCAACATGGCAGAAAACAACTATGGTATTTATTTCTCAACTAAAATGTTCAATTGATTATATGTAATGAATTAACTATAAAAAAGTTACACATATGTGTATATAAATAAAACTTGTTTCCCAAGATCTTTATCCTAAATTTGTGATATATTATTTACTATACTTCCCATGGTGCTTTACCATCATTGTCACACCACATTGATTACTTTTTCAATCAAATGAGTTAATTTACACTTTTGCCACCTTTTTTCTTGCTTACAAGTTGCAATTTATGAGCAGTCCTTGACTCCATGAATTAACTGAATTCCATGGTTGATCAATATAATCCATATTTAACATTAAATCACCTGATGAAATTTTAAAAATAACTTGGTCTTTTTAATAAATATAATTAATATTAAAATGTAACATGAAGCAAACATTTATCCATTAAAACAAGATATACGTTTCACTTTTCGCCAATTGTAATGTTTTATAAGTATAATCTCTGGATATTATGCAATGTGTTTAAGGCTCCAAATGGAATGATTTCTATTTGGTAGCTAATACAGGAGTCATTATTGTTCCTTAGACTCATTAAAACACGTGATTTTAATGCTCTCCAAATTTCAACTTCACAATCTCCTTTTTCCTGTGGAACTTGTGAAGAGGGCAAGGTATATCTAAATGGGACCAATCGATTTCATCATTCGTCATCCCTAATCGATAGAAAATGTCTATAGACAATGTAACGTTTTAAGAAAATAGTGGCACTTTTGAACCCAATCAAATTGAAGATAAATTGAGGTATGGAACCAATTGATCATTATCTAATGGGGTCCCCAAGTAATGCCTTGTTAGCCCTTCCATGTCTGTGAGGATGACTTAAGACGGCAAACTTGAATTTTCTGCTGTTGCCCATTTCGTGGTTCTCTTACTCTCTCCTCAGTTTGATGTAAGTTATCTAAAAGAAATAGTCATTTACTTTATTAATTAAAAATAAAAAATAAATTATTATTTTGTTAATATTTAAGTTGACCCAAGAATGCTATAGAGGGATATATATTGATAAGAAAATAGAGATACTATATACAAATATGATTATACTATATTTGAAGAATAAGTTATTGTAATTATTTTCACTCAAATATAGTTACTAATTGATTTGAAGTAATTTACTACCAAAAAACACTTTTTATTTGCATTTGTTACTTATTTTATTATTGTGATTAAGTGAGATTAAGTATTTACAAAAGTTGAAAATAAACAATATTTTTCTTGTCTTCACTGTTATCATGTTGAATTTCTTGAGATTAAATATGAATTGTTGTTGTACGAACTTAAATGTATTTAAGCAGATATGTATAACTATGATTCTAAGACTAATATAAATAGAATTGCTCAGTAAGGGCTGCTGTTATCATTATTGAAAAATTATAAACGAAATTGATAAAATTTTGCTTCTAATAATTTTCTGGCATTCGAGGAATTCAAACGTTTGGTTTAAAGGAAAACTCGTTGGCTCGAGCTTATCCAAAAACTTTTATCCGGATTTTTCTTTTATTCGCACAGATCTCAATTCAACTGGTTTAAATTTGAGTCTCCTTTAGTTTTGGTAGCAAATTTTTATTTTTAAATTTGTGGATTTGATTATCTAATATGATACTTCATTTTTTTTATTATTATGTGTATAAATTTGTTACTTTTTTCAATTTTTAGAAAATTTAAAATAATTGCTAATATTGTAGACCTGAACTTCTGTTTTAAATTAATAAAAAAAATGTGCAAACTTAGCCAACATAAACCAAAATACTCTGATTAAATCGGATAATAAATTTAGCCAACCCTAAAGAACTCATGTGCATCCTATCTTGCACCAACTTTTATCTCATTCCATTTTAGATTAATAGATTATCGAAGTTTATTCTATCGTAAAACCATATTATTACATTTTGTAAAGGAAGAATGTTAAACTCCGTTAACTCAAAAATGTTTATAGAAAAAGATCAAGAGAATATTTTAAAGAATTGAAGTATAAAAGTTGAGTTTAATTTAAATAAAAATTTTAATTTAATGTACTTCCTTAGTTCATTTTTTTTATAAATATATACTGAAACATTTATCCAAATTAATTTTTATCCTGACTTGATTATGTAAAAAAATTTCAAATTTGAGTTCATTTATAATTTACTTTTGAAGCCGGATGAACTTGAAAACTGCATTTGATTTGTTTGAATGAAGAAAATGAAGAGAGAAAATAATGGATATTTTAAAAAAATTAATTTCTTAAAGTGAAATTTTTTGTATTTGTGATCAATTAAAAAATGGTTATCCATATTTTATATCTATTACTTATTACTTATTTTTCTTACCAAACACAGTTTGGACCAAGACGAGAAGATCTAGAGTGCCCCTACCACTGTTTCTGTCGTGTCTGTCCCTAGCCCAACAATACGGCAGCATGAGAAGACCGCACCAAGACAGGGTCAAAACCGTCAAAAGGTCAAAATCAGTGGCAAATTTTGTAATTATCGCTGAAAACAAGGGTCATTTTGGCAACCTCCGTCCTATATAAGCCAACGTCAAACACTCCCACACAACAGCACAAGGCATAAGCATCTCTTTCTCTTGTGATCTAAGAGCTTCTTAGTCCAAACCCTTCTTATCCTCACCAATCAGAGAAAAACTCAGAAAGAAATGGCAGGTGCAAGAGCCAGTGGCATGATCAATGGTGGAAGAAGCATCCCCAGAAGGTTCTCTGGGCGTCCAATTCCAAAGCGTGGACAAGTCAAGGTTGGAATAGTTGTGGGGCTTGCAAACTCAGTTGCTTCCATTTTCTCTCGCAGTAGAGCCAGAGCCTCTGCTGCATCTCCTCACTTTGCTCACTAGCTTCCAATTCCAATTCTATGAGGGCTACAAAAATTTTGATCTTTTTCCTTTTGTACAAATTGGGATCTTTTATTCCCTTCTTTGATCTGTTCATATGTAAATCGATCTCTTGCTTTCTTATTAATGAATCCAATGGTTTCTTGTTTAACTCCTACTCACTACAATTTTATTTATTTATTTTTTAGTATGAGAACAATTTTAGTTGGATCTGCACCAATGGATGAATTTAACTTTTTTAAAAAACACCCAGTAATAGATTAACTTATCGGTTACTTAATTTCATTTTAATTTTAAGCCAAGTTTTAAAAACTAATAACTAATAATTCTTTTAGCAATTGTCGTCGGTTTATACATACCTTGACTTTAATGACCGTGCTGGTGTCTAACTGAGACAGTGCAGATTTGTTTTTCTAAGAAAATCAAAAACTGGAAGAAGTTAAAAAATAGATAAGAATTAAAATAACAGTACTGCATTATAAATGAAACGTGCAGCAATATGCCAATGTCCCTAAGTTCAAAATCTTGTGTAGGTTTTTTTTTTAAAAAAAAAACCCTTATAGATCGTATCTATCTAAATTATCTAATTTTTTAATTACAAATTAGCTTTAGATACAGTTAAGTAAATCTAAAGTATCAAAGTACAACAACCTGTACCGCATGCGGTTTGGTTTTAGATAAGGGCACAATTTATGATGGTTATTATAAATTACCGCGTGATTTACTGAATGGATTCACCAGCACGTGATTTCCATTTTTTTTTTTTAATTTTATTTTTCACCCATTGGATCATACTCATAGGGAGCATTACCAAAATAAAAAATAAAGAAAGAAAAAGGATCGATAGGGAGCATTATTTATCTAATGAATGTTTCCTTTTCAGATTTTCTAGAGGTAGGAGAATGGTCATGTCAAACTGCAGCCATTAAAATTAAGTGCATGACCTTTTAAGAAAATTGAGTGTATGACTAGGCTAAGCAAAGCAACAAAGAACAAGTTGTCTTAAATATGATTTAGTCAATAATTGTGATTAACAACGAGCTTAACAACTGTCATTTATACTATTCTAATCTTAATAGTAGTATTTTTTTATTCTAGGAATCCATTGCTCCCTCAACACAATCCAACACGATCTTAAACCAAGTATTTGAATATTAACTTCAGTACATTGTATCAAGGACTTCCCATTTACAAGATTCAGAGCACCGCAATTAACCTTTGAATAATCTACGCATCCTTTTTAAGTTCACTTAGCAGCCTACTTTTCTTTCATTTTTTTATTTTTTTTTAAACATTCATTTAATAACTTTCAGATACTGTTATAACTAAAAAGTGCTCGTCATAATGTCTTTTCATAGTTTAAGCTTTCAACTTTTTAACACGATCGTAACTTCTTCCCACTATATTTAAAGAAGAAAAATAAAAAAGCTTAATTTTTTCAATAAAAATAAAATAAGAGTTTACCCTCTAAAAGATCTTACAAGTTAAGTTGGGAAAACAATGAACTTAAAATTGAATTAACATGATGTGATATTCTTAAGTATATAAATAAGAGTTTGATCGTCAACTGTGTCTCTATAGAAGAACATTAATAAAAGAATATAAACTCTTAAATTAATATTTATATTTTAAAAAATTAGTCATTGATGGATGAAGAATACCCTTGGCAGAAAAAAAGAGTAAAAAATAAAAATATGAGTGTTGGGATATGTAGGAAGTAGTTATCACTTATCAGCAGTGGGGTATGGTATGGTATGGTTGAAGCTGAGTGCAAAGGAATTGAGCTGAGGTGGGTTGCATATAGAGCATTAGGAGCCACGTTTGGGTGGATTAATGAAAATTCAAATAATGATAGTGGTAGGTGGGGCATTGAGCTAAGAGACAACATGACACTCAAAAGTGTTTGGATTGTCCAAAATCAGAATCGTTTTTGTGCCTTTTCTAATTGAGGGAATGTTGCACGTGATTTTTATGCTACAAAACCAGTATTAGATGTAATCATGACTTACTAGGCTTATGCTTATCTTAACTTCCTAAAATTAAATTATTTGTTTGATTCATCACAATAAACTAAAGTGGGAGCCTGGTGGAATTTTAAATATAGCCGGCATGCGGGACCAGCATTGTGTTGTCGTTTTCTGTAGAAGATTTATTCTGGTGCAACTTTAGAAACACTATCTTTCTCTTGTGATAAATTAATGAGATTCTTTGAACAATGATAGATGCATGTTCCTTTCTTTTAAACTAATACATATATCCCACGCGATAAATTTTGTAGTGAGAGATAAATCATATTTTTTAATTTTTATATGTAATAATATATAACACAAAATTATATATTTAGTTTTAAAAATATGAATCATATTTTTAAACATTACTTATTAATAATAAAATTTATAATTATTAATTTAATTTAATTTTAACTAATTATAGTTTTAAAAAGTATTTGTATTAATTTTAAAGTTTAAAATTTCAAAAATTCAGTTTAAATAATTAAAAGTAGTGAATATAAATTTAATTATTTAATTATTAATTTTTTTATTTGAATATTTTTACTTAGTTTAACTATATATATATTTAAATGAAATAATTTAGCAACAAATTCTAATTCACATACACAATTTTTTAATTATTATTACATGTAATTTTAACAATATATATTGAAAGAATAAATTATATAATAATTAAAAAGATTATTTATTTTTAAAAATAAAAATAAGACTTCCTGGAGACTTACAAAATCAAATAACTTTGATCATTTATTAATAAATTTTGTCATGCATTTTATTGGTGCTTATAAAAATAGATAATGTTTAAAATATAAATTAAAAATTAAAAATATTAATTTACTAATAAAATATAATAAAAGACATTCTTTTATTAAAGAGATAAAATATAATAAGAATAAAATAAATAAATAAAATAATAATATAAATTAAGTGCATTAAAATTAAAAATTATGATTTATATAAAAAATCTAAGTTTATTTTTTAATATTTTTATGAATTTACAGTATATATATATATTTTTTAAATTATTTCCTTCAATAATCTTTGTGAATTTATGGTGTGTGATCAACATTTGATGTAATATAATATATTAAAGTTTAAATTCATAAATTATATAA